>JANDJT010000124.1:9076763-9087139 GCA_024331685.1 Stegophilus panzeri
ATGGCCTACTATCTGGTACACTAGTATGCAAGTATGCAAAGTAGGAAGCTTTACTGTTTTGTCATGGCCTACTATCTGGTACACAAGTATGCAAAGTAGGAAGCTTCACTGTTTTGTCATGGCCTACTATCTAGTATGCAAGTATGCAAAGTAGGAAGCTTTACTGTTTTGACATGACCTACTATCTAGTACACTAGTATGCAAGTATGCAAAGTATGAAGCTTTACTGTTTTGACATGGCCTTCTGTCTAGTATACTAGTATGCAAGTATACAAAGTGGGAAGCTTTACTGTTTTGACATGGCCTACTATCTAGTACACTAGTATGCAAGTATGCAAAGTAGGAAGCTTTACTGTTTTGACATGGCCTACTATCTAGTATGCAAGTATGCAAAGTAGGAAGCTTGACTGTTTTGACATGGCCTACTATCTGGTACACTAGTATGCAAGTATGCAAAGTAGGAAGCTTTACTGTTTTGTCATGGCCTACTATCTAGTACACTAGTATGCAAGTATGCAAAGTATGAAGCTTTACTGTTTTGTCATGGCCTACTATCTAGTACCCTAGTATGCAAGTATGCAAAGTAGGAAGCTTCACTGTTTTGTCATGGCCTACTATCTAGTACACTAGTATGCAAGTATGCAAAGTGGGAAGCTATACTGTTTTGACATGACCTACTATCTAGTACACTAGTATGCAAGTATGCAAAGTAGGAAGCTTTACTGTTTTGACATGGCCTTCTGTCTAGTATACTAGTATGCAAGTATGTAAAGTAGGAAGCTTTACTGTTTTGACATGGCCTACTATCTAGTACACTAGTATGCAAAGTATGAAGCATTACTGTTTTGACATGGCCTACTATCTAGTATGCAAGTATGCAAAGTAGGAAGCTTGACTGTTTTGTCATGGCCTACTATCTAGTACACTAGTATGCAAAGTATGAAGCTTTACTGTTTTGACATGGCCTACTATCTAGTACACTAGTATGCAAGTATGCAAAGTAGGAAGCTTTACTGTTTTGACATGGCCTTCTGTCTAGTATACTAGTATGCAAGTATGCAAAGTAGGAAGCTTTACTGTTTTGACATGGCCTTCTGTCTGGTACACTAGTATGCTGGTATGCAAAGTAGGAAGCTTTACTGTTTTGACAGGGCCTTCTGTCTAGTATGCAAGTATGTGAAGTATGAAGCTTTACTGTTTGGACATGGCCTACTATCTAGTATGCACAGTATGAACTATGAATCATGTGTTATAAGTTTCTTATACCCATAACATGCCATGTAAATAAACTTTTAATGCATACAGTATATTTTTTTGCATAAATAATTTATCATTTGAAATGCTAGTTTTATTTGTTTAGCTTCCATAATAAAAATTAGGATCTAACTTCACTTGAAAGCGAACCTTGTGTAACCTCTAATTATTTTTAACCAGCATGCTTTAGAGAAAGATGGAAAGTTTCTTGGGCAATAGTAGGTTTCTCTTTTCAGCATGTTTGTGGTGTGGGTTTCAGACTAGTTTAGCATAATATTGTGGCTATCATGTTATTGTACAGCAGGTTTTATGTCTAACTATGACAAATATGCAGTAAATCCTCTTCTCCCGTCATAAATAATAATTTTGAGGTTTGTTTTGCAGATTAAACTCAGTTGGGCGTTCAGTCTTGCTCAGATTGTAAAAATCTGATAGGTATCTCACAGCTGTGACATTGAACCCGAGTGCCCATTTACAGTCTCGCCTCTCTTTCAAGTTCTCGTTCAATATTCATGTGTGTTCATTCACACCGTTTACCTTGCTAACAATATCCCACTGTTATCTAAAAGAGATTACACCCTATCTGTATTTCCTGATAACTTTTTTGACGTCATGATATATTTCCACGTCCTTTGCATATCTCAGATGGCCTAAAGCTCATTGGACCTTTTTTGAAAAGAATCTTTTTACCATGTGGTAGCAAAGCAGAGCTCTGAGTGCATACACTGACTGACCTAATTGAACTTTTACAATGCCCGGGTTTGTGTACCAGGCTCAGGTTGCCGTGAGAAAGCTAGGTAAGAGCTGAGTGAAAAAAGTCCTGCAGCCTGGAAGAAGATAATGGCACTGCTGGCTAATCATCAATGATCTTGTTTTGACGAAAGTGTCTATTGACGTCCCGCGAGCTGTAAATGGCCATGAAGCGTATAGAATGGTCTTGAACAACTGCAAGCACACAATAGTTGATTATCATAATGCCTTCTGGTTTAATCCTTACTCAGGCTGATGAACAACATAAACACCTGCATACGTAGACATTAAGACAAAATATAACAGGATTCAAATATAGAAGTAACAAAGGTATAAATGAGTCATTTGATGTCTGCAGATGTTCATAGTCTGCAAAAAATGTGCATGTGTCTGTCAGCATGATCTCTAGTGTTGGTGTCTGCATGTCAAAAAAAATTAATGATTTAAAAAGTCTACACTATGCATAATTACACAGCACATTCAAAATCTCAGATAAAGTCTCAGGTCTTACCATGAAATTAAACTTGCAGTTCAACTAATGTAGAATATTTCACCATTGTTTTAGGACCACAAAGTAGATAAAATCAATGTTAATTTAAAGAAGATTGTTTTTATCGGTGGAAGACATCAGGTGCGTCCTAATTCGCGTACTTGGTAGTGTGTTCACACTGAAAAGTACACTTTAATTACCCGGATGATGCACTTAATTAACTAAATAAACGAAGTGTGGGATGTTGGACACTTCATGCACTCAGCTGTCACAGCTTTAATTACGTAGTGGAGGGGGAGGGGCCATCAGACTCTGACACTGAATGAAAAATTAACATTATAAAATTCATACGCTACACGGTTGAGTACATGAGCGCGTAAGTGCGTAGTGTATAGTTGTGTCGCAAATGACGCACTATCATCTCAACTCTTACCTACATAAATGAATGGACGTTTTTTTCATAGATGGACTTCCTCTCATGACTAGTTAACTTTAGTCCTGAGACTCTGTGTAAGACGCCATGTGCTGAGAATGACCACGACTTCAACTTACTCATTCATAAATCAGTAGTAATACTCATCCCGCCCACCAACTATGATTCCCTAGTAGTTTCAGCCTCTGACGCTCCAGCCACGGGGTATGGAGAGTTGGATGTTGCAATCTGATTGGCTCCACACATTTGGGAGACAGGGTCTTTTTTTCGATTCTGTGTACTGTGTATGCACTTTGTGCTCCAGTTTCCAACATAACACTGGGGGTGAAAAATATTCACAGAATCCCATCTTTATAATGTATTAAAGAGGAGTTTTTTTTTTTTTTTTTTTTTTTTTTTAAACCAGTTAGTGGTGAGTAAACAAATCAGTCTCTCGTTTGCTAATGGACTGCACGAAAAGGTTTGTTCTCGGTCTGCCATGTCAGTCAAACTGCCTCTTACTATCAGAGTGGTTCTAGGCCACATTTATTGATGAAATGCACTGTAGTTAGAGGTCTGGCTGACAACACATTTTACAAGTGACTTTATCCATCCATCCATCTTCTATACTGCTTTATCCTTTTCAGGGTCATGGGGAAACCTGGAGCCTATCCCAGGAAGCATCGGGCACAAGGCGGGGTACACCCTGGACAGGGTGCCAATCCATCGCAGGGCACACAATCACATACACATTCACACACCCATTCATACACTACGGACACTTTGGACATGCCAATCAGCCTGCCATGCATGTCTTTGGACTGGGGGAGAAAACCAGAGTACCCGGAGGAAACCCCCACAGCACCGGGAGAACATGCAAACTCCGCACACACAGGGCCACGGTGGGAATCGAACCCCCGACCCTGGAGGTATGAGGCGAACGTGCTAACCACTAAGCAAGTGACTTTATCATGAAATAAAACTGATAAGTAAAGAAAACAGCCAATAAACTAATACATGTATTGGCAGTAAATTAAATCTGTATGTTCTGTCTTAAAGATGAATGTTTCTTGCCTTTGTATTCCCACTCAAAGCCTATAAGAAGTCATTTTGCTTACATTTTGCTTTTCAGAAAAGCACTTTATGGAAGCATGGTGGCTTAGAGTTTAGCACTTTTGCCTCGCACCTCTGGGGTTGGGGGTTTGAAGCCGGCCTCTGCCCTGTGTGCGTGGAGTTTGCATGTTCTGCACGTGTTTTGGGGGTTTCCTCCGGGTGCTCGGGTTTCCTCCTCCAGTCCAAAGACATGAACTGTGGGCTGATTGGCATTTCCAAAATTGTCCTTAGTGCGCGATTGTGACCTGCAATGTCCCCTGCCTTGTGCCTCACGTTCCCTGGGATAGGCTTCAGGCTGTGCAACCCTGTGTATGATACGTGGTATGGAAAATGGTTGGCTCAGTGGTTGAACAAGGCCCTTAACCCTCAACTGCTCAGTTGAATAAATGACACAATTGTAAGTTGCTCTGAATAAGGGTGTCTGCCAAAATGCCATAAGTTTAAATGTTAAATGGATGGAAAAGCACTTTATATACAATATGTCAGAATTTTTCCTCAAATAACTTTTGCCACGTCATACTACAGTGCTGCAGGGATGCCTTCCAAAGCTAACTGTTCACTTTTACTCACTCGAGTTTGTCTTCACCAGGAGATTTGAGTCATTTTAGATGGGTTACTTTTGTCCTTGATAATTTATATGTATCTTTTCAAAAAGATTTAAAGGTTATTCTAGTGAACAGCAGAATGATGCGATACACGTGTTTACACCACAGCGCTGCAGAATCCTCGATTCTGATTGGTCAGAAAGTGTTGAATAATTTTCTACAACAGCAGGTCTGACAGTTGTTCTAATACTGGTTTATATCACTGCGATTGTTCTTGTTTCTATAGTAACAACTTGTATGACGGACGTTCCACGTAAACTGATTTTTCAACAGTGTTTAATTGTTGATATGGTGAAGTTTTCCGTGAGGAGACTTTTATTTATTTAGCTATTTTATTTTTGGAAGGAGTCTCCAGTGTCAGCACATTGTGAAGTAAAGCTGTAGCTTTGTTTTCTCACATGGACATGGACATGGAAGACTAAGGACAGAAGACTTTGTGTTTTCTGGTTTTCTGGTAACAAGCTGCATTTTTTTCTTATTAACTTAGAGACTTAAAGTAATTGAAATCAGGAGCTAACTTGCTTCATTGCCTGTTCCGAAACATGAAAATGTAACCGTAAATGGATAAAATGTACAATGGGTTAGGAAGCTGCTGCGGTATAAGAGGAATAAAACACTTCAGGACATGCTGTTATTAGAAAGCAATCCTCTTTCATTTCATCATTGATGATTTTCACATATAAAAGCACAGCCCTGTCATGTTTTATTCCTTACTTACTTGCTTCAGAGTTATTCTCATATCCATATTCTATGACTTCTTTCCCATTTTCCCATGTGTGTTTCAACTGTTTACTTATTTGTGTCAAGATGATCTTAACAGTATGTGTATTTTGTTGGCCTAATTGATTATAAAGCAAATCCTTCAGGTTGAACACGTTCATAACCTTGTGTTGTGATGGCGAGCTGCAGATACTGTAGTAAGAAAGAACATACCAAGTGAAGCTATTTTTATTTTCTAAATGTTTATTTTTTTGCTTGAGTAAGCGGTCCACCAAACTATGCAGGCAGCCTGCTAAAGGACTTTTCTGGATCTGTCTGAAGGAAGTGGTTGGACGTGACGAAGCACCAGACCCACCCATCTGGCCGCACACTCCCACACCTCCTGTTCCTTTTTCTACAATCCACCCAATATGGACACACACTGTACATACTGTAGATGTAAAGCGAGCGTTGTGTAAATGATCAGTCCAGTATTGATTACTGCCAGTATATTGTCCTTTGAAACATTATACTCTGGAGACACACACATACACACTTCCTTGGAAGCCTTTATGTAAGTCTGTGGGTTTGTATTGTTTGCGAGGGCAGACACGGTCACTACGGACCGCTTCCTCAGGCGTTCTCTCCGTTGATGGGTTCTGCAGTGAATTTCCTTTAAGCGCTTTCCCACATTTCCTTCATGTTCTTCTTCTTGGGTATTTTGTGTTGGTCGCTGCAAAGGCTCGTGTCTTCTGTGGTTTTCATGCCAGGATTAAGCCATGTGGAAATGTTTAAGAAGGGACATAAAATCGCTCAAGTTTTCATGAGCAGTTTTTTTTTGTTTGTTTGTTTTTTTGGTATACTGTCTTAATGACTTGTATAAACCAAGCGCTTATCCTCAACGGTGCACTGTCTCAAATATCATCTCTTCACAAGCTGAACGCTTTTTCATTTCCTGAAATGACAACTGCCATTTCCACTCTTTCTGAAATGACAACTGCCCGTATCCATAGGAAAGGTGCAGGTAAGATGAGCCCTGAATGAGCTTTTTGATGGTGAAGAATGCAAAAATGTCCATTTTGGCCTCTCAGAACAACCCTGAGGCACTGTACAACAATGAGGAATCGCTCGACACAGGGACCCAAACAGCAGAGCATGTTTTAGGATTGGAGTGCATACTTTGGGATTTCAACAGAAGGAGCCAAGAGTCCCTGGCAGAATGTCCCTGCATGTGAAAACCACACCGGAGGCTAATCGTCTACCCGCTGAGGCCACATGAGCTCTGCTCTTTTTAGAGCTGTCTTTAGTATGCAGGGCATTGCTCTGCCGTGGAGCAGCTGGTTAGCAAAGAGGTGTATTGGGTTTTGTTCGCAGAGAGAGAAAGGGTGTTAACGTGTCAGCAAAAGCTGAGGGTCCAAGACAAATCTTGGAAAGCTAATAATAAGAACAGCATCCTGCAATTGTATTGCGAACGTAAATGCTCCGTTAAAGAATGAAGAAGGAATTTCTATACTGCAGTTAATCTGACCACAGGCGTGAGGTCTGAATTGATCAGATAAAATGTGTGTACCAAATAAAATTGCACTCATTTTGCCAATAGAGTTTCCTGTATGCTTTATAGTCCATACAGGCGGTGTTTTTTATTTTTAAATTTTTTTTTATTTTTATTTATTTATTTTTTTGGTGATTGTTGCAGCCAAAAATGTTTTATTTTGCTTCAGATTTAAAAAAAAAACAAACAAACAAAAAACAGCCATGTACAAACCTTGAATATTCATACAGTGTATACAGTAAACTGGAATGTGCATATTGGAGGCTATAGGCTGTTGGAGTTTATGACTCAATAACACTTGCCTATATTGTGTTCGATGCTATCTATGATTTTCAGAAAAGAATGCACCAAATCCACTACACTGACAATTTTTTTTACATACAAAACACATTTTATAACGTTTACCTAGACAGTTCAACATTTTTAAAGGTGGTTTTCACACTGGGCACGTTTGCTGCGGTTCGTATCCGACTGCGATTGTTCCCGGCGCCCCCCTGCAGCGCTGGTCTGTTTTCGGACTCGCCTGATTCTATTGAACCATGGTGCATGTATGCGCGGGGGAACACAACGTAAACTCACCATATTGTTTTGTTTATTATTTTGGTGCTATTATGCGCAGCAGATATTATGCGTGGCAGTGGACCTCTTATGCGTCCCACAACGTTCCCCTGCCACTCATGGTACACTTGCGTTGTGGAAACGAACGATGTCGTCATCGGCTAAAACGCACGCACAGGTTACTTCACTTCCTGACCAAGTGTGGACCCAAGTACGAGCTGCGTTCACATTCATGGGAATCATGACACAGTTCCAGTGCAACCGAACTCCGACTACCTCCTACAGGTACAGTAGTCTCAGGTTCGGTACCGCATTGTGCTTCCCGGACCCTGTGTGCCAGTGTGAAAGCCCCCTAAAACTCAACTTGTTCTACTGTACGATAAAGAATTGCATGTTGTTACATGTACTGTTGCAGCACTGGAAACGAATTCAGTGTTAGTTAGCCATTCATCATGACGGCACAAATGCTATTTGATTTGACCTTGCATTTCCCTAGAACACAAGGACATCAGGATGTGAAGCACGATCTTATCTTATCTGAACAATGCATGGCTGAAATGTTGCATGGTGGGGATAATTGCAGCTGGTTCTTGAGATTTCATTGTGACCGTCTTTTCATGGGAAAGTCATCAGAGAAGCCAGTGTCTGTGTTTTCATGCCAAAGCCCAAATGTAAACTGCCAGCCCGAGTGGGTTTTTTTTTGGTTTTTTTTAGGAGAGGAAGTACATTCTTCTGCTGGAACGACTGGATTGATTTATGGGTAGCTTCCTTCAGTCACAAATAGACAGCACAAATACAGGGGATGACCTGATTCTGATCAGACGCCACATCTTCCCACTTCCACTTTTCTGTAACAAAGACTACAAATCATCATACCTGCAAATACTGTTCAAAGTGTCACATCAAAATAATGCAAATATGGTGACTAGTTCAGCTCTGCAGCTCCTAATATGTTATGGTACAACCTTTAAAACACACGTACTCAGAAATGTATTTTTGAGTGCACTACCCTGGTTTCAAACAAGCTCAAAGGCACGGCTTCATCTACTAGATTCACGTGGCATACTTAAGTCCTTAATCTTGCTCATGTGAAAAGACTTTAAGTTCGTATTATGAGGAACATAACACTTTGGATTTTGTTGAGCGTGTTCTCGCTGTAGCTTCAGATACCGGTTCTGGGCTGACAGGAGTAGAACCCGACGTGGTCTTTTGCTGTTGTAGCCTCACATTGTGCATTCTGCGATGCTTTTCTGTAAAGAGTGGCTATTTGAGTTGTTGTACCCTTATTATGAGCACAAACCAGTCTGGTCATTCTCCTCTGACCTCTCTCTCTCTCTCTCGCTCTCTCTCTCTCTCTCTATCAACAAGGCTTTTCCACCCACAGAATTGCCACTCACTGGATGTTTTTTTTTGTTTTGTTTTTTTGTTATTGCACCATTCTGTGTAAACTCTATATACTGTCAAAGCCACTGAGCTCACATGTTTTCCATATTCTGATATTGATGTGAGCATTAGCTAAAGCTCTTGACCTGTATCTGAATGATTTTATGCATTACACTGCTGCCACGTGATTGGATAATTGCACGAATAAGCAGGTGTACCTATTTATCACATGTAGTAAATTATACATTAGAAATACAGTGCTGAAGAAAAACACTGGAGCATTCCTTTAAGTGAATACTTTGCCAGAACTAGTAATGAAAGCTAATAAGCTCCAGTGAACAGGGTTCTTTGCTTTATCCCACTGCTTTTTAATCATTAGTCATGTTGTGGGTAAAGTATTATTTAAGATACTCTGGAAACAGCAATCGCTTGCATGCCACTGCGTGAAGCAGGAAGTGATTCATGTGCTGTGTGTTCCTTCCATAAAAGGACATGCTTAATCTTGTGTCCCAATCTAACATAAGTGCTTTTATGTTCTATTTCACAGTGCTGGACTTGTTGTTGTGGGTCCAGGCAGATGTTAAAAAATAAAATAAAATATCGGCAGGTACAGCAGAGTGAGGAAATTATAGCTGCTGGTTAAACATTCTACAAGTGATGGTTATATGATAATGAACCTGAAAAACTTCTCTTTTGTTCCCATTTAACACAATTCCCACATTCTCTTAAGTTGCTATCACTCTAATTACAAACGCATGCTGTTGTTAACACACTAACGAATGTCCGAATAACCGCTGCCCTGCACTGATACTCTACATCATTGCTGGACATTATCCAAACTGTTACATGATCGTGACATCACTATTCAAAAACATCAATGTTTCCGTTTGTTAATGTCCATAAGCTATTAAAACATCTACTAAATCAGTTCTATAACCTGTCTAGAACCTATGTGTGACCTTTTGGTATTTGCTATTTCTTTAGCAATATGTTACATTGACTTTGGATGCTAAAAATGGCAGTGACTCAAATCCTCCTGTGTCACATGTTTACGCATGTTCTTAAGCCACGGTATTTGTTCTCACTTTCCTAGTGAGAAAACGTAATGCTACTTTTATGACTGTTTGTTTGTTTGTTTGTTTGTTTGTTTGTTTGTTTGTTGTTGGGATTTGGGGTTTTTGGGTTTTTACGTGGAGTTGTGCAGCCTGCTGGGTTTGACCTGGATCAATGTTTGGTTGACCCTGAATAGCGAGGAATTGGGGGCTGTCATTTATTCTGTGCTGCTGACTCCAGGTTTGCCAGCAGAGTCGAGGCTGTAGGGGGTAGATTTGTGTCACAGTCTGAAGAATGTCTACTCTTTGTTGACTTGATCTGCTAATGTTTATTCTCTTCACCCCCTACAGTCTTCTTGTATAATTACTGATCAAACAGAATGGTTCATTTGTCTCAAACACTCTGTGTGTGTCTGGGAAGATCCATGTAACTTAAAGTACACCTGAACATATTTGTTTTTTAACAAGTTACATCAATCGGTTATTGTGTAAAATCTGTGTTAATAGC
>JANDJT010000124.1:9091651-9114587 GCA_024331685.1 Stegophilus panzeri
AAAACAAAGGGAAATTGTTATTTATAGATAATTATGTTGATTTTACTGGCCCGGCCCACTTGACATCTAATTAGGCTTGTAGTGGCCCCTGAACTAAAATGAGTTTGACACTCCTGATCTAGAGAGTAAATGAACGAGTCCTGTTCACCCACTGATTTGATTCGTATGAGAACTGTATGTCTAGTGAAATTCACAGCTGTACTTGTATCTATCTCTGTCTGAGAGAGAGCCTATATTTTTTTTTTAGTGTCAATATTTCAAGAAACGTGAAAAATGCTTTACAGTATTTTTGCGAAACGTCCTGAACGAACATGATTATGACATCATAATGCTTTAGAAACGCTAAGTCGTTACGTTAACTTGGAGTTTCTGTGGGTGTGTGCACTGCATATATAGAAATGTTTGCATAAATGTTTATATCCATGTAATTGGATACGTGTCAAATATATGTCCCAGAGTGCCCTAGAGTGTTTTAAATGCTTTGGAAGTGCTGTATCCTGGCCAGCTGGTTTGCACATTAAGTTGAGAGAAGCCAGTTGAAGACTCGGCGTCAGGCGCCAGATCACATGGACTGCAGCTGACTGAGCGCTGGAGAGTCTCCAAAGGAAGCAGGAGAGAAGGACAAGCTCACAATAAGGAGTGTGAAAGTGGCTATGTGGAGCAGGTTAGCAAAGATGCTCTTCTGAGCTAGGTGGCTTAAGATTGGAGCTTAAAGATTGAGCAAATAATGCCTGGTTAAAAAGGTTTTTTTTTTTTTTTTAAATGAACTAGACTGCATTAGCATCAACGTCACGTTGCACAAGTCGGGTTTAACGGAAAGGTAGCGTTCTCTTTCATATGCTTGTGGAGCAAGACTTCTGCTGACTGTATATCATCCCGTACTCTTTACATCTCTTGTCACTGATGAATTTTGAGTCATTAGTGGCTGAATTTCGACACTGTTTTGATCCTCGTGCCTGCAGGACTGAACACTGACGTCATAAGATGAAACGGGTGTGTCTGGTGCTCCAATGATACCTCTCTCTCTCTCTCTCTCTCTCTCTCTCTCTCTCTCTCTTTCTTTCTCTCTCTCTCTCTCTCTCTCTGTAACTCTGTCTCTAATCTTTTGAAGTGTGTGTGCTGCATGTATCTATCAAGGCATTTTTCTATCTTGTGGCTGGGACTTAATTTACAGATGGGGGTGTGTAGCAGCAGAGGACCTTTTGTAGTGGTTAGGGGCCTTTCTGAGGCGACAGCCCATCTGTTTGCTCTGCAGATGTGTACTAAATGAGCAGCAGTCCCAGGAGCACTGAACACAACATGGTTAATGGTAATGAGACACAGTTTTATAGTTTATTCTTTAAATTACCCTCCATTTTCAGTGACTTGGAAATTCAGCACTTGAAATACTGTGTAGTCCCAAATCCACTCTCAAGTGTTCCGCTTGCATTAATCCTCCAGTATGGCATTTTTCTTACCCCACCCTCAAAATTCCTATACCCTGCCACGTAAGCAGCTTTGACTTTTATCAGCCTCCCAAACTATTCCCACCCTCCTAATTAGTGAAAGGAAATACCCCCCCCCATATATATAGTACCTTACATCCGCTCAGAAACAATGGCCTGCTAAGCACTGTTAATGGTCCCTAAAGCAGCTAAGTGGTCGACAAAGAAGAACCCTGGCTGCCCTGTCCTATCTGACTTAAACGCACTGCTATCCTGTTACGCAATGTGACTAGCATGGTGGAACGTGAACGGATTAGCTTATTGCTAGTGGAAATGAGCTCAGAATTTGGCAGTCAGCCAAAAAGCTCTGATTCACAACAAGGATATTCTACAAGTGTGCGTCATGTTTGGTAACTTCCGGGACACTACCATACTGGCAGCTGGACAAGACGGCACAGTGACTCTAAGCAGCTCATTTGTCCTGAAGGATGCAGACTAAGCTACTGAAAGCCACATCGCAATGGGAGGCCTGTGCGCGTAACCTTCAATTTGGATAATAGCTGTTTTGCATTGCATTCACAAGGGTTATTTCGGAGACTGTGTAGTGTTTAAGGAGGTCTAAATTTGTATTCAGGCCTGATGGTATGTCATATTGACATATTGGATTGCACTGTGATGTGTATATATACTGCAAATGCTGGTAATTATTTAGCTAAATGGATAATAGAGAGGATCAGTGCCTTTTACTTTTTTTTTTCTCTTTGCTTTTCCTCCAACCCCATTATAATTTCTGGCATAATATTATCAGCTCTTTTTGGACCCAGCTCTTTGTTTTGTATGGAATCATTTCTGTTGTGCATTGCAACACCTCTGGTCCTGTAACATTATAACCTCTGTGCATGTCTTCTCAGAAGAGGAATGCTGAACATAATTCACTGTCCCAGGTGGCTGATCGGGTTTCACCGATGAACACAACATTCGAGACCTTGTGTCTGCTTTTACAAATAGAGAACACCACTCTCCTGGGGTCCTTCTTTGCTGGGCTGTTGTTCTTTCCATCTCCCAAAGCATCCAAGAGAATAATAAATCTCCCATTTGGGTTCCCAGCGTGGTGTATTGCATAAGGCAGTTAAAACTCGGGTGTGGGGAGAACACCGTTTCTTAGAACAGTTTCTAAGTTTCAGCACTGAACTGATCATGTAAGAAACTTCTTTATACGTTGGAAACAAACAGGAATTTTGATCAGAATTGCTGAAACAAGATGAACCACCCTGGATGAGCTAGCAAAAACTGAATGCGTAAGCACACACAGTTTGTCCCAAACATCTGTTAAAATGATAAGTCCTCACCCGTCATTTTGCAGCTGATGATTTGTAGATTTGTTTGTATCCTCAACTTTTCTGGCTCACACTGAAACTCAAGAACCAACGGTTAATCCATGCTTTTTTTTTTTTTTTTTTTTAAATTTTATTTATTTATTTATTTATTTATTTATTTTTGGTGGTTCTGTGTCTAACACAGCTGTGCCTGATCTCTAACATTCTCCAGCCGTTATCGTCTGGCTCAGGTGTTTAGAGCTGGAATGTAATAAAAATGTAGACAGGCTAGGGGTCTCTGAGGAACAGATTCAAAATGTCTAGGCTAATGTTCTTGTATTGAACTCCAGAGAGATGACCTGAATTATGCTTGCTTTCAATAAATTATGGGACATTAAAGATTGATGCATCTATTGTGTTTTGTCTGCCTGTTTCATCAAAAATACATGACATACATATATACAACTTTGTGAACTATGATTTCTATTACAGCTCAGTACTCATACCCTCTCTTTTTATGACTGATTCATTTCACAACTTTGTGATCATTTGTGATTTACATTTTGGATTATACTTATTATTCATTTATTATTTAAAATGTTAAACATATCCAACTTTTGACCAAGTTATCATTATTATTATTTAGAATAGTGCCATATTGGTAGACAACGTGATCACGATATGCCTGGAAAGACTGGTGCCAGTGGGTGACCATTAAGGATTGGCCTACATTGAGCGGACCACAATGACAACAGAAGTTATCTGAAACCTGTTTGGTCAAAATCTGTGGTTTGTTGAAGGTCTTATTCGCATGTGGTTTCTGTGCTATCAGTACCGCAAAGGCCAGTATTATGAATGCTGTTAACAAATGGCATATGGTGCAGCCCTGGATGACTTCTACTAGCTAGACCTGGCACTGTAATGTTGTCTGGGTGAGACAGATGGTGTCTTTGTCTCCTCTGGTTTTACAGCTCGGGCTGCACAGTGTTGTTAGTTCATCAACAGGGTTTCCCATTAGCTTTTGGAGAATTTTACATAATTAGCTTTAGTTTGGGGGTTGGTATGGGGCTAATAGAACAAACAATGTGTACGTGATGGATCCAGGGTGTACCCCCCGTGCCCGATGCTCCCTGGGTATAGAAGATGGCTTGATCATCAGTCTGTATGGAGTTGAGGTTCTCAAAAAAAAATCTGCAGACCCTCTCTGTACAGATCTTATTCACATAATGGTTCAAACAACTATTCAAATATTAGACTCATTATTTGATCAACAGTTCTATGTTGGCTATTTATTAGTGCCACTGAGACTTTTCATTTCTGTACCATCCACTCACAGAATCCATTTTTTAAACAAAATTGTCATTAGATGCATGCTGAATTTATTTATAGTCCTTGTTTTTGTAATTGAGGCAATTCAAGCGACCAGTAAAATGGGGCTAATAACTATAAGAACTCCGTAATTAAAGTAATAACTTTGGTGCCTAATGATAAGTTGTTAGACCCCAACATCCTCTGATCCCACTTTGAGAACCATAGCTCTAGAGGTTCTGAAACCTTTTTTTTTATTTTTTATTTTTTTTGCAGCCAGGGTAAATGAATTTCCAATGACCCCCTTATGATCACAACACAAATGTAAATTTTAAGAACAAATGCATATCATATTATATTTTTGAGCCATTACAGCTTTCCACTCACTCAAATATTGAACCACTTTGCTTCATATTACTGGAACTTTCTGGTTAAATTAAAAGCGCAATTAGATTAATGTTAACGTTATTTATACTTGTCTGTGTTTTGTTTTGTTTTGTTTTTAGTTATTGACTTAGACTAACCCCTTTCATTTCAAGTGGGTAGTCAGTTAGGCTATGATGACTGAATAATAACCATAGCAACCTTGATACTATTGTAATATCAAGTAGTTATAGTAGTAGTGTAGTAATTACCACCACAATCATGCCATTTAAAAAACCAAAGAAACAAACAAAAAAACAGTCAGGGACTCCCTGGATATACATCATGAACACCTGGGGTCCCCAGACACCACTTGGTTCTAGAGAATAGCTTTGTCTGAGTTAATAAGTGTAAATCTAGTTAGAGTTACGGTCCGTGATATGCTTGGGTGCCGTTTATTTCTCATTTGTTTCATAAGAGAAAATCCTTTTTGATGTGTGTAAACGCTCTTATACTCTTGTAAACTCTTCTAACGTGTAAGATGTGTAAGTAATTGCCTGGGATTTGGTGTTTCTACTGGGTTGTGTGTTATCTGGGGTCTGAGGTGGTCTTGTCCTCTTGTTGTAGTTGAGCGCGTGTGAATGAGAGGCGGGCTCGAGCTTATGTACTGATCCGGCGCGCGCGTGCGAGTTCGTGGCCCAAGTGTAGACCGAGAGAGCAGCTCTCTCAGAACACGGAGCAGCGGGGAAAAGCGACTCGGAGTCTCTCCTCAGCAGTTCCAGCAGTGCCGAGACCGTGACAGTGTGTGTTTATGGACTTATGTGCGATATTAAACCGCGCGCGCTCCTGATCGGACGGTTTTGTAAGGCAGTGTGTGAAACACGCCGAAGAGCTCGGAAAGTTTGCGCTGTGTGAGGCTTCAAGCTGCTTCACAGAGAAAACCGACCGGAAACTGGACCCTTATTTGTTCTTTGGATGGGAAGCACGCGTGATTGATTTATTTAATATTTCATCAGGAATTTGTATTTTAAGTGATTCACTGAATGAGCAAGATTAAGCATGGCTCTAAATTCAGTATTACAACACCGCTGAGGAGGAGGGGGGGAGGAGGGGAGTCGGGTCGGAGACGAGTAGCCTACAAAATCTGAAGCTGATTGTTTCTTTGAATAATGCCGATAGAGAAACTGGACATGGAGGAGAAACTGCGCATTTTGGAGGACCTGAACATGCTGTACATCCGTCAGATTGCCTTCAGTTTACAGGTGAAGACGCTCACTATATTCTGTCACTCACTCTGTCACTCACTCACTGAGTCAGTCACTCTTTCACTCACTCTGTCACTCACTCACTGAGTCAGTCACTCTTTCACTCACTCTGTCACTCACTCACTGAGTCACAGTCACTCTTTCACTCACTCACTCAGTTACTCAGTCATTTACTGTCACTCCTTCATTCAGTCAGTGCTACTGTACTAGTTTGTGAAAAGCCTGTGAGAGATTACACTGTCATCTCAACCGAGTTCACATTTTTGATCCTAAATCATTGGGATGTTTACTGTGGTGGATGTCTGATGTGGTGAAGTTTGTGGAGTTTTGTGTGTGTTTGTGTGTGTGTGTGTGTGGTTTTTTTTTTTTTTTTTTTCAAACTCTGTTTTTTACTGTGACTGTGGGAAAGCAATCCTGAATTTATTTTAATATGTTGGGGGAACTGAAGCGCCATCAGAAGTGTGTTTAAGTGTACAACTTAAAAAAACAAAAACAAACAAAAAAAAAAAACATTAGATTAAAAGAACAGACAATGCAAACACAATGATTTTATTTGATTTGTTTTGTTAGTTTGTTGTTTTTATATGGTTCTAAACTTTATCAACACATCGGATATGATTTATGTCCATACATACCTATAGATACATCATATACAACCAAACATACCCATAGATTATCAAATAAAACACACAAAAAAAGCTTTATGACAAAGAACCACATAGATCTAAACATTTTGTTTTGCTGATCTGAAGCAGAACAGATATGTCTTCTTAAAAGGTGAAATGTAAAATTCAGATCCTCTACACATCTTGTTCTGTAACCTGCAACAGTTGTATATGAGCAATGTTCAGTATCTGTCTGCCTAACAGGGCTTTTGGGTGAGGGGAACACTATTGCCCTCCCACATATTTTTTTTTTTCACAGCCCATGCTGAGATCACACTTTACAGCACTCTGGTGTTTCCCTACAGCCTGTTCTTCACACCAAGCAGCCAGGTGGCCATCTCACTGTCTGCAAACACACACACTTCATGACCTTACATCTGTCTCTCAACAAAACTGCTTTTCCTAAATTAGAGAGAGGACATCAGGATGTCAGCGCTGACTTGGAGAACATTCACACTGGTGCTGCAGCCATATTCCTTTCTCATGCTAATTTAATTTACTGCAGGCTTGCAGTTTTCTTTATAGTTTTTTTTTATATTGAAGTTGATCAGTTTGAATCCAGTCTCATTTAGGATTTAGGCTTTCTAAATGAAAACAAGTTGTGTGTGTGTGTGTTTTATCAGATCCTTAAAGAGAAGACATAAAGGACCTGGTCATGATTCTGAGCTTGGATAGTGACTGTTTTTCATTTCACTGTCCAAGGAATCAGAATAAAGCTAGTCAATATTTCTCAGTTTTTATTTAGAGTCTGGAGAGTTTAATAAAGTCCACCCACACAACACTCCTCCCACACTTAACATCTCTTTGTATAGGGTTGTTGTGTAAAGCCCAATGAAACCGTAAAAGAATGTGTTGCTTATAGTTTAACTGGAATCCTTGAAAATGACTAAAGAAATGTAAAGCTTTTCACCACAGACTCGGGACAGAGGCACTGTTTACACTAGTGCGTTTTCGTTTTAAAACGCAAATGAGTTATGCTACGGTTATGCCTGTCGTCTAAACTACTCCGGCGTTTTTGACCCTCGAAAACGGAGACTTTTGGAAACGCAGAAGACCCCGCTTTAGTTTGAAAACTCTGGGCTCACGTTTCAGTGTAAACAGCGTGGCTGCCCACATGCGCCCCCTGATTGGGTGTTCTGGATTATTGCGTATCCTTCCCTGATTCGTCAAGCCCCTACCATGACGCTACCTTGATCGTATTCACAACAACACAGAGACTGAACAGCAAACTTTGCTGGCTTTGTTGTCATTCTTGGCAGCCAGTGTGCAGTTAAGTTCTGTATTTTATAATACTGTAGCTGCCTACATGCGCAAGAGGCGAGCTGTGATTAGAGCAATCGGTAACAAATCTCATTCAAGCGGCGTAAACCTTACATGGAACGCCGGGTTATTGTGCCTGCCGGTGACTAGCAAACAACTTCCTGTTTTACACTTGTATGCGTATGCCCAGTTTGCACGAATGGTCATGTGACATGCATTTTCGGTCGTGTAGTGTGGACGGAGATCGTTTCTGAAACACAGCGGAAATGCCCGTGTGGATGAGGATCGTTTTCGTTGCTCGAAATCCACTAGTGTAAACAGGGCCTTAAAATTGTAGCTGAAACCCTCAACTGATGTTATCTCAAATCTGTCTGATTATCTGTCTGACTTTTTTTTATTTATTTTTTTAAAATAATATCTGGCTTTTGTGCTATCTAACACACAATGCACAGCAACAGTGTGTGTGTAAGGCAATTTACTCCCTTCTGTAGAGATGAGAATATGTTCTCTACTGAATGATGTAGGAAGACTTGCATTGCTGTCCCAGCTGATCCAAGTTTGAACATGTCTTCCTACCTGCAACTGCCTTATTGCCTTTACTACTACAGATTCCTATACCCCAAACTCTCCCAGAGAGCATCTCCCTGCTGTCAACAGCCTTTTGTTGCTGGAATGCCACAATTCCTACCCTGCTCAGCTGGGTGAGTGGAACAGGAAGTGGTTGAATACAGCGTAATTCTTAGTGCTTGGCTGTTGTGATGTCATTCCCTACTTCCTATATACATGGTGCATATATGCATTGCTGTTCTGTTGATAATGTTCTTCTTTATAATAATAATCATAATTATTATTTTACCATTTTATTGCCCAAGGAATAATGGTTAATAAGGATAGTTGACTTACACTATAATTAAAATGAGCTTAACTAGGATTGACATGATCGTCCTTGACTGGTAGGCTTTACATTATAGGCATGCAGTCGTTAATTATTTTTGTTTCTCTCCTGTTGATTAAATTCCACAGTTTGTTTTCTAGAGTGTTCAAAACCAGGAAGTCCACATTTCCATAGATTTCCCCTACAGGAAACCCACCAGCTGGGTCCCCATCCTGTCAACATTCACTGTGGCACCTCATACCTATTGTCAAGACGTCATCCATAAATGCTGATTTGTACATTTACAGCATGGTGCAGCTACATTACACCACTGAGAATTGCTTCATGAACTGGTAACCTTATGCAGAAGTTTTATGTAGTGACTTGGGCTCTAATGAATAGTTTTTTAGATGAACATTCTATTTTGCCCCAAGATAAAGTTTCCAGATTTTTGCCATTTTGGCATGGACTATTGGCTGTAGGATACAGGGTTTGCTTTATTAACATACTCAAAATATTTACCAAGAATTTGCAATGAGAGTCTGCTCTGTGTGTGTCCAGTTCCACAAGTCTCACTCTGTCTGTTTTGCCTCTTAATGTTTGTAAGCATTAGCCCTTTCTCTTGTAAAGCTGTGAATTAAAGATAGCAACCTGAAAATGTCCAGAAAGACCTGAATGTTGAGAATGGGCATGTCAGCAAAGGAATTAGTGACCTTTTGACACTGGCCTGCCCTGTTGTCTGCTGTGAAGATGAACGTTGAAAGGGCATGAGAAGATCAGACCTCTCATGGACCATAGAGTCATGGGGTATCTGTTTGCTCCAAATACCTACATTATTTGTTTTGGTAGGTAAATGGAACTGAGGCAACTGATTAGGTATCTGTTGTTCCCTTTCAACATGCTAATGATGCGAGTTAACTGTCACATGAATCAAAACCTGCTTTGACAAACAGTGGTACATTGCTTAATAAGAAGGTCACTGAGAAACACCAAGCACCAAATATTCAATAAGGCACTTCAGCAAGCCTAACTATATTTTTAAGACTCAAGTGCAAAGGTCATTAAGTCACCTATTTATCTTTAACAAGATGTAAACTGGCTCTGTGGTTACTTTGTATCCAGCAGTTTAGCAGGGAAGTCTTCTTTATCTCTGCAGAAATGGAAATAGAATATTAGTTGCAGCTTGTTTGTTTGGGCTTTGCTCTGTCCAGTTTGACGTCTTGTTTACTGGGTTGTGATGTCTGTGTGACTGAATCGACTTGTTGTGAGCTCCTGGCACTTCTTGCTTGTTTGGCGGAGTGTCAGGCATGGGCTGTTGGAGAAAGGAGGCATTGTGTTCCATCACCCACGCCCCTTCTTAGCCTTCTGTGCCTCTGGCCAGAGCACTGGCGTGGTCTGAGCGTGGACTGAAAGGACAGCCTGTGCTCAGGAACCATCCAAATGCCTCAACTGAAGCCAAGCTTCCTTTGAAAAACACCACCCAGGAGCCAGGGTGTTGGAGACCAAATAGCCCCCTCCTCCTGCCCCCCCTACCCAAACCTGGCACAACCAGATCAACCTACCATACAAGCTCCATACTCAGACTAGTATGGCTTATTTAGGTCAGACCCTGACTGTAAGGAAAAGCTAATGGATTACATAGCAGGTTAAAATTCACAGGCTGCTTCAAGGTAGATAAAGCACCTTTATCCAAAGTCAATTTATTACAATTTATTACAAAGTCAATTTATTAAACATATGTTATATGTTTAACCAGGTCAGGTCAGCCTTATACAAACCACAAGAGGCAAGCGCGATGAAATATGGACTTGTCATAAAATTCATCCTCTGAAAACACTGCAGCTTGGTGGTACTGTACATTCAAGGGTCATTTTTCTGACCATTCGTGTGAACATAAGTCAGATACTTTAGGAGATGTATTTGTGTAAGGACAGATCTTTTGTACATGCTATTACCTACTGTGTAGAGGGTGTAGATGAATTTCTGGGGTTCATTCTGACCGTACTTAGACCAGTGCACTTACTTCAGAGTAATTTCTTTTTATATGCAAGTTAGTTAGAACTTGTAACAATTTTGTACTGAGCAGTGACATGGTTGTATGTATGCTGATCTACCCCTCCGTGGTCTCGCTGTTTTTTTAACTGATCGGCTGTGTAATTTAATTGTGCCTTGCTGTGAAGCCGGACAAATCAGCAGGAGTGTTGTTGTTTTTTAACACCAGCCTAAATGATTTCCTCACCTCAGATTCTCAGGTGGCGCTAGAAGATGGGAATTTCAAGAAACTCTTGCAACACTTTGGAAGTACTATTTGTTCATCTTTAGTATTGTCGAACACTCCCTCCAGATTGATCCCCAGAGAGATGATGAGGATGATGATTAGTGTGGAGTCTGTGTTTTCACAGATAAGGTTGAAGAGAAGCCCTCCTCAACCTGGTACTCCTTGGACTATGAGTCATGAGTCTCATGGCCTGTCTGAATGCGCATTCTCATTTAAATTGTTTAACTGGATTTTTCCCAATTTTGTCTACGTATCGCAGCCATACTTCAACAAACCTGGGGAATCATGTATTTCATTTGGACTTTAGAAACTATGGGCTTCAGTTATCAAATTATTCATAATCTACAAGAGCTCCTACAGGCGTTGATGTATATTTACGTATAACGTGAGCTTCGACTGATCGGCTTCAAATCGTATAAGTGAGTTACTGAAATAATATAGAGATTGTTGTCAAGTTTAAATCACTTATTTATTTCAGTAGTATGAACTAACTTCATGAACAGTCAGTGAAACAAATTTTTTATTAATAGAAACTATTAATGACTTCAAAGAAAGTGAGCCAAAAAGAAATACATAAATAAAAACAAATAAACAAGCTATTCAATAAGGACAAAATAGAAGGTGCTGTATAATAGGAGGAAGAGGGAGAGTTAGCTTGCAATGGCTGAGTTCCTGGAACATTTTTAAATGTGGCAGGAATTATTAGTTCGACGTGGCCTATGAAAACATTTACACACAACGTTACAAAAATATTGATTAATGAGTCCCAATAAGGTTGTGATACTGAGATTCATTAGAACGTTACCTGGAATTGGGCATGAATTATTAATCTCTAACGATTTACAGATGTAGGAATTTATTTTCCTACAATCTTGTATTTTTTTCACACCTGATTGCACCAGGCTATATTACTCTTACACTCCACAGATAACACTATCAGATTACACATCGGCTTCTTTAGTAAAACGCAATTTATGTTCCTGTTTCGAAAGTTCACTGTTACCTAATAGTTTACTTCCAACAGTGGAGCTGCAGGTCAGTGTGTTCTAGCGCTCAGTCATCTGTCAGAACTTGCAGGATTGATGTGCTTTATACCAGTACTTCATGTCTTGCATTATCACTAAATGGTTCCATTAGATTTATGAGCATCCTTAGCGTAACCGCATTTCCCCTGTGCACACCTAAGCAGCGCCATCGATCCTGCTGCTGCCAGAGTGGTAATGGTTCTCAGAGCATGCAGGCCTCTGAAGAGAATTTTATTATTATTTGAAAGATCCTGAAAGGTACAGCAGGTTCCCGTTTCCACCTGGTAAGGTCAACGGAATCAGCTCTTGGTGTCATTTGGCCTCATGATTTTCATTTTAGGGGTGGTCCCAGTTAAAGCTGGCTTGAATTTAGCTTTGGGATTGTGGACATGAAGTGTTAAATTACACTGATTGCATCATGGTGTGAAGCCAAGATCTAGTGAAAGACCTTGCTGTGTGGCCAATAAAGTGTGAGGTGTTAAAATAGTAGTTGAAATAGGAGCTTTAGTGTACACTTGGGTACAGATAGCCATCATCCCCAACACAAGGCAGAATTCCACCTAAAGTATTTCGTGTGCAAAAATGTTTTAGAGGTTTGAAATATTTGCTGATCTTGATGATAGTGTGCCTCATCTACAAAAAAACAAACATGCAGAAGATCGAGGATATCTTCATGGCAGTACAGCTGTATTAAGGAAGACAACAAACATATATTTTTTAGTGTAATTCTAGAAATCTTTTGTGTGTGTGATCGTTGCGTTATTTCTGTACTCTCATCTTTGGATGCTGTTAAGAATGTCATTTAGCTCAAGACATTAGAAGGAGAATTATGAGGAACTGGACCGTGTTCTTCGCTATAGTCTGTATAAGTAGGAAGAAACCAGAGAACCTGGAGGAAACCATCATGAACACATGGGGAACATGCAAAACTCCAACAGTAACCCAAGTTCAGGATCTATATGTAGCACTGCGATCTCTCAGCTTCAGGGTTTACGGTCTGTAAACTCTGAAGCTGAGAGATGGCAGTGCTACATATAGACACATCAATTTTCTGTTTAAAAACACTTTTACAGAACCCATTAGTTGATTGATTTGAACAACACTTATTGGCTAATGGTTATGCTTTTGCTATTAGCTCTAATGGCTGCTAGTTTCTTTGATGTAAAAAACAAAACAAAACACAAGTGTTGATTTATCACCACAAATATTCTGTGAAGGGAAATGGGAAGCTCCACCTCATGAGAGAACACTTTATTGCAATTATTAAATCATTTAAAGGCTTGGTTTACATTCCCAGCTGGTGAGTTCTACATAAATGCATTTGTGTAATCTACTGATCAGGCTTAACATTCCATGGCTACTTTATAAGTAATTAGCTTTGGATGTGTTTTATATTCTGGTCATCGTCACTCATGACCCAACTGATTAGCCGTGGAAAATACATTTCCTGTTTGAAAATGATATAGTTTGTTGGATAGCCACAGATATAAAAACTACAGGCAACCCAAACAGTGCAGTTGTTCAGAGTGTTTTGTGAAGCAAATACATCTGTGGAGCATACATCTGATGCTAACATCAAGGAAGGAAGCACGTTCTCGAGACTGACCTCTTTAGGACAGGAAGCAAGATTTTGTTTGTTTAGAGAATGGGTAGTTTTCTTCAAATGAGGAAATAAATAGAATAGAAATGGTAAGATGTATGATCACTTTGCATGCATGGATGCAAGTGAAATGCTAGAATTGTTAAGATGTAATGATAAGGCTACATACTGTTATTTTTAATTTGTTGTCTTATACAGCTCTAGTCACTCTGAGATTAGTGTTACTGTCCTTGTCCTGGACTACTATTATCCATTCTTATCCTCACTGCATGAGTGTCTTGTTTTTCTTTTTGGCCTCTTGCTCTGGATTCTGCTATTTTTATCTGATTGACCCCATGATATGTACACTGGAGTTTTATTTGTATAGCACCCTTAACCAAGCAGTTTCACTGAAGTCTGGATGTAGATTTAGATTCCTAATGGATGGGTCAGTGGCAAAGAAAATCTTCAAGACAACATGAAGAAATCTTAAGCGGAACCACAGTCAAAAGGGAACCCATCTTTTCTGGGTGATTAGTGAAATTATAAATCATTACAGTATACAGCTATAGAGCCAGAGTAAAGGCAAGTGGTGGTGTATTGAAATGATGTTCAGTATGAGCATATTGTGACTAGGAGGCCTGGGATAAACATAGGAGAGTCTTTATGATTACAGCAGCTGCTCTTGGGTACAAATCAGTATCCAGGTGAGATTATCCACTGAAGCAAGGGTAGGTCTTTGGCATAAAATGTTGTTTTTAGGAAGTGCAAATCTTTTATGGGATCCATGTTGGACCGTCCACAGCAGCGAAAGGTGAGTTACAAATGCAGAAGTAACAGTTAACATTGTACCATGATCTGTTATGCCAGGCAGCTCCAGTTGACCTTGATTTTGGATCAAGAAAGCAAGAGGAAAAGATCTAGGTCACGCTGAAAGAGAGTTATGGACATTATTATTATTATTATTATTATTATTATTATTATTATTATTATTAGTGGCAGAAGAAATTTTGTACTAGGGCTGGGCGATATATCAATATAATATAAATATCGTGATAAACAATTATGCAATACACTTTTCTGAGATATTGTTGGTATGGTGATATTTTTTTTTAAAAAATTTTAATAATTACAAATTAAATGGTATTGAATGGATGTCATGGATTTTTCTGTATCTTTTTATACTTCTTTAAAAAAAAAAAAAAGAAAGAAAAGAAAAGCATTAAAGAAAAGTAAAACTAGTCAAACTCAGTTTAATATTTTTTTGTTTATTTTACTACTGTTTTTGCAGAGTTTGTTAGCCAAATTATTTATCGTGATCTGTATCGTAGAAATGTCCTCAAGTATCGTGGTATGATATTTTTGTCATATTGCCCGGCCCTATTTTGTACTGAGGTGTTCAGTATTCTCCTCTGTCATCATCTAAACACCACTTCAGGGAGTATATCTTGGAACAATGGTGTTCATCTCTCCAGTACAGTCCCAGAGAATTGTAGAATCTATGCCAAGGTGAAGTTAATTTCTGGGCCAGGAAAACCCTCAACCAGAGGATATAGTGGCAACCACTGCTTGCAATACTGTGTAACACTTTTTCTGTTGTGTCTTTGAAATGACATCATTATTATATGTCTATAAATACTATAAAGAAACTGCATACTGCACCTTTAAAATTTTAAGAATCTGAGCCTGTTTTTATTTTTTACTTTACTGTGTATGTGACTAGAAATGAAAGCCTTTAGTTTGTGCTCATTCTGCACCTTTAACAATTTTATCTCTCTCACTTTCGCTCTCACTCACTCACTCACTCACTCACTCACTCACACTCTCTCTCTCTCTCTCTCTCTCTCTCTCTCTCTCCACCACATTTTTCCTCATGTCATGCTTCACGGCTATGTGCGCAGCTGTTCATTGCTGGATCCTATTACTGTACCGATGGAGATTGATTCTTAGAAAACCATGCTGTAAATGCTGTCGATGTGATTTTACAGGACATCAGAGCAAACAGACTATAGGTATATTTAGAGAGTTGAGTGATTGGTTTTTATTGAGCCGGAATGGGAGGTACCTGTAACACCTCGCCAACTCATCCTACTGATTTTTCACCGTTTCATCTGTTTTTTTTTTGTCTTTATAAGGTACTTCCCACAGATACGTGGGAAGTCCCTTATTCCTTTCTGCATTTCTCCACCTCTTTATCTTACCTTTCCATCTTTCGTTTTCTTGCATGTCTTTTTACAGCTCACCCACAGTCTCTTTACAAATACCTACACAAAACGCCTCTCTTTCACCTATGCTCTCCTTCTCCCACTGTTGTCATTTTTCTCACCAAAAAAAACTAAAAAAACCAAAACATCCAGAACAGAACTGTAGCAGTTTACCACTGCACGGTTTGATTGTGTTTAGTGCTCGGTTTCACACCAGCACAGTGCAGGATTTCTGACATTTATTCTAATTGAATAATACTCCCCATTACCCACCACCTTGTACTGCCATATAGCCATTTGGGATGCGTCCCTCAAATGCTGGCGCATTTGGCTGTTTTCCACCAGGCTGAATATTTCCCACTGTTCATCCTGGCACAAAATATCAGAGCCATCTTAATCTTCGTATGAATGTATCAGAGCCTTGGCAGCCTCCGTTCTCCAGCTGCCCACCTGCTCAAACACTCGAGAGGTGGCCTGTGATTAAACCAGATCGAAAATAAGTGATAGTGTTACTGTCAGTTACTGCATCAGAGGCTGTTGTTTTAAAGGTGGGTTTCTATATCGGAGTATATTTTTATTATGAGTATTGGCTGTTGTGACAGTAAAGACTATTGACGCACAGTAGGAAGCATCAGATCTGAATCAGTGTTTTGCTTTGTTTTATTTCCCTTCAAGAATAAGAGTCACTGTCTCTAGTAGACTCCTTATAGTAGAGTCAAAATCATTTACCCTCAAGTTAGCAGGTCTCAAGTTCAAGTCAATTCCATGTCTTCTCACCCTTACATCCAGGTTGAGTCGAAGTCGGGTCTATCTTGCTGTAGGCTGTAGTAGCATGGTTTGAGTCATCCCTTCCATAGCCTACTTACACATCCGAGCATACCAGTTCCATGCATTGAATTTAAAAGTGGAAGTCTTAGCTTAAGTTTTAGTTCTGTTTCAGAGCATAAATCAATGAGTCACAAAAAGTGTGCTAAGCCAGATCATTAGTGTCCTCTCTTTGTCTTACTCATTCAACTGCATCATTCTTACCATTGTTAGTGCAGCAATTAATCCCCAAGCATCTGAAACCTTGTGGTAATGTAGACACACTCTCTCTTTCTTACTTTGGTTTCTATATTTGTGAGGTCCTTCTACTGACATAATTATTACTGTAGCTAATTATTGTCTCGGTAAGCTATATTCCTTTGGTAGGTAGAAAGAGTGATGGATGCATGGAAAGACATGGATGGGTGGATAGAGTTGGATGTTGGATGGACAGATAGAGGGATACATGGATGAAAAGATTGATATATACATAGGTGGGTTGTCGAAAAATAGATGGATAGATAAAATGCTCCACCATTTGGATGGAACAATGGATGTATAGATTAACGAAAGATGGCTGGATAGATGCTGGATAGATGGATGGGTGGAAAGATGGATGGATAGATGATGGATAGATGCATGGTGGAAAGCTATTTGGAAAGATGGCTGGATAGATGCTGGATAGATGGATGGGTGGAAAGAGTTGGAAGGATGGATGGATGGATGGATGGAAAGGTATTTGGACAGATGGATGGAGAGAGAGACAGAGAGAGACTTGGACGGGATTATGCTTCAGATATCCCAGCAGCACCTGTGGCCGTTTATAACACACTGTACCCATGCCTTTCCGCAGTCTGAAGTGGTAAGTAAAGCTGAGCAGAGAGACCGAGTCCTGCATTAAGGCGAGCCCACGCCTCCTCTCCGGTCACGCTGGTTGGCTCGAAGCGGCTCGGCCGGACCGTGTGATGGCAGCTGGGAACAGAGTGGACTAACCGGACTGCACTGAGATGTCGTCCGTATGTGTATTTTCCGGACAGATTTCCGTCGCTTGCCGGTTTGTCAGGGACGTGTCAGTGACTGAGGTTCACACACTGAATGGGCTTCGAGGCGCGAGCGCGCGCGAGCTTGTGTAGTATTGCGCAAGCGGCGTGATTCTGGACTTCTCTCTGCTTCTTCTCACAGCGACATGAATAACTCGAAGAATCAACGAGTAAGTTTCTTGTCGAACTCGCCGCGGTATACAGAAATAGATATAGTTCCAGAAACGAAGCTTTGCGCGTTGTATCTATGTCGGGTAAATGTATTTGTGTTGAAATGCTGTGGGGGGGTCGGGGGGGGGGAATGTAAAGGAAATGTTTACCTCAGCAGGCTGGGATGCTAAACGCTAACGGTCCAGCGTTCTATAGCGCGAGCGCTGCATGCACGCGCACTGTATCAAAGACCTGACGTGTGTAGAGTCACGCGAAGGTCAGCGTGCTGCACTGTGTTTGTTTTCTATACTATATTTCACATACGTGCGCTTTACTATCAATGGTTTTATTTGTGTTAACCTATTATCGTAGCTTGTCGCATGATGGATTAAAAAATAATGTCACGTGAAGGTAAACAATAAAAACTGGAGAAATGCAGAATGTCCCATTTAGCTAGAATAAAAACATCCAACATTAGACTGTTTGTGGGGGGGGGGGGGGGAAAGTTGGGTTATTGAAAATAAATGTAAAATATATTTCCGAGATCTCATTCTATCTGCTGACCTGAGCTTGCACATCTGCATTATTATAATGGCCATTATCTATTTGTTTTTTTTTTGTTTGTTTGTTTGTTTTTTTTTCAACAAATAAGCTGATTCATATATGGAGACTGTATAAGGTTTAGTCATTAATTTGGGTTGAATTGTAAATCATTAGGAATTCTTCTGCCTTATGAATTTAAGATGTGATTGTGTTACGAGATGGAGTTCTGTTTTTTTTCTCCCTCATTTTCTGATGTAGCAGGACGATGTAAGATATGTAACAGGATCATATTGTGTTCCAGTGTTATTCTGTTTCTCAGTTAGGGACGCACATAATAGCAGAACATTTTCATTTCCAAGACCGATAACTGAACTTTGGCGATCTTGCTGATGCTGATCAGGTATTGACATTTTCCCATTTTTTTAAAATCATTTTCTTGATAACATATTTTCATCTTTGTTTTCTTCACATTCAGAATGTGCAAACATACTGACTAAAAGGTTCCTACCGTCTTTCCATTCACTGATATTTCACAATTAGTCACAGTTGTTATGGCACATCAGCTGATGTGTATCTCATGCAATGTGGACTTTTTATATATGCACCAGTACCCCTGTGCTTCAGTAATAACCGTTACGCTTTCAAATTCCTCTTTAACTGAAACTCGAACCCAAACCTTTAATCACTCTCTTCCAAATAAGCTTTCTTATGGTTTGATTCTGCCTTGTGGTGGGTTGGCACCCCGTCCAGGGTGTCCCTCGCCTTGAGTTCCGTGATAAACGGTACAGAAAATGGATGGATGGATGATTTGATGCATGCATGAGATGTGTGTTCTGATCCTGGTAAATCTTTGGGAGACTGAAACTATTAGCCTAAACACAGAGAATGTCGGTCTGCTTTTTGCTCTTTTGACTCATCAACTCAAGCATCAGATTTGTTCCAAACAAATCAATAAATAGGCTATAAATCCCTAAAGTGTGACCGCTTGTAACTGCTGTCTTCATTTCATGCCGTTATTGGCGTTTCAGCAAGCGTCCTTTAGTGGAATTAATAACTGCTATTGGGCAGGAAATGCAGTGTCTCTGTTTGTGAAAGTTTTTGCACACTGTTAATGAAAATTGCCCACCTGAGACTATGGTCTGGACAGGACTGTAGGGATCTGGTTCTTCAAATACAGTAGTTAAAGCTAAGGAAAGTACTGGACGTTTTGTTCTTGGGTCTTTTCTCACAGTCTCAGCTGAAAGGCCCGAGACCTGGTTTTATCAAGGACAAATCTTATCTCATTGTTGGATGTGGCACAGCTGGAAAATCTGGGTCATGTCTACGGCCAATTGAGATCTTTCTTCTCAAAGGCATCAGAGCATGATGGAGAGTGTGTGCGCTGTACAGGTGCATGTCAAAATGAAGACGAGAATAACACACTGACGCTCACAGGGTTCTCAAACACCTAAACCCTCCTGCTGTGTGTCTCAATACTGCTGTTAGAACCTTGTGTCCTTTCCGCTCGACTTGTCCAGATGCAGTCTTGGAAGAGTTGCTTTGCTGAGCATGCCGACTTGGTTATATATTTTTAGCCTAGAGACTGCACTTTATCACTGTACAGACTAAGAAAATGGCAAGATGCTTACTGTTTATGGATAGTGGAGCTGGAGAGAAAGATTGAAAGAGCAGTTCTGTGTCACAGACTCGGTTTTGTTTTATGAGGCTGTCATGCATGATTCAGTGCAAAGCACAGATAATCAGCTTCTTCCTTACACTGGCTGACCATATGGAAGTGAGAGAGTGAAAGAGAGAGAGAGGGAGAGATTGATTGGGATCAGGACATTTTACAGGCCTGCTGGGTGATGTGCTAGATTAGATTACTAAAGTTGGTAACAGGTTTTATATAGGGCTTGAGAATCGACGTCACTTTGTGCTGCATTATGGGATTGTGCCATGTCTGCTAGGTTCAATTCAATTCAATGTTATTTGTATAGCGCTTTTTACAATGGACATTATCTCAAAGCAGCTTTACAGAAATATATAAACACAGGATACAGATTTTAAGTGTGTGGATTAATCCCTATTGAGCGCGACGGTGGCGAGGAAAAACTCCCTAAGATGATATGAGGAAGAAACCTTGAGAGGAACCAGACTCAGAAGGGAACCCATCCTCATCTGGGTTACAACGGATAGTGTGAGAGTAAAAGAAAGTTCATTCTGGTTTTTACATGAAGTCTATGTTGAACTAGTCCACTGTTCACCATAGGAGACCTGAGTGCAAAACTGCATGTGATCAAGCAGATATCTGATGCTTAGCTTGCTACTACTACAAGAGAGAAGTAGGCTGAATGTGAATGCGTTTATTTAAAGTAGTTAACGAAGCCAAGTCAGCAGCCGGATTAAAATGGCAGGAGGATGCACTCATAAATTTAGAGATACTGCTGAAAGCAATGTTTTTGCACGTCATTGTTGAAACACGAGCCATTTAATGTCTCTGCGTCACCTCAGAGACTTTGCTTCCCTCGTTTCCCTCCTAGCAGGAAAACTGAAATGATATTCCATTGTCTGTTTTTATTATCATGATGACCCTTTATGGATCAAACCATTATAGCGGATTTTCTCGCAAAGTCTGGAATTCTAAAGCCTCATAACATGGTGTGTTTGAAGTGAGCGTATGTTTACGGCCAGCACATCTAGGCCGAAGAGGTGTTTGGTAGTTGAGCCATGTTGCTAGACTTTCTTTGTGATTAATGGGAAGGCTGCTGATCGATGAGGGTCATCCACCTCTCTACTTGCAAAAACTGCTATTAGATTTGGTCGGATACCGCTTTGTGTGTGTGGGGTTTGGTTTTTTGGGGGGTTTTTTTTCTCTCTTAAATGCCCTAGTAAGAAAGACACGCTTGCCAAAATAAGCCTCAACAAATCCCATAATACTTTTGCGGCAAGCATATTTAACTTGTCAAACAGCATCAAATGACAGGAGGAAGACAGGCTTTCATGCTTTTTTTTTTTTTTTTTTTTTTTTTCTTCTTTGGACGAAAGAACAGATGTTGTCAACATAGCCCAGGGAGTTGGAGAAGGTTTCTGTGTGGCTGAGGAACATTGAAGTATTATTAAGCTCCAGAGCAATGGCATTTTCCACAAATTTAACAGCATGCTGTAGAAATGTCCTTGATGTGGGAAGAGCTTACATGCGTTACTGAGTTTGACGAGCGATTCTCGCCTCACTCGTGGATCTTAAGGAGAAAATTCATTTGATTTCACATGCACAACATGAAACCTCAAACTCCAGAGCAGTCCATGACAAACCTGGAAGAAGTCATTAGCAGTTTCTCCAGGAGTTCAGAGATTGCAACCGCAGAAATTAACACGAAATGTCTTCCCCAGATTTGGGCCGAGACGCGTCATGTGACGTCACAACGTGCATCTTCGAATTCGCGTGCATCGAGTACAGCTAAAAAGGTCTCATTTATCATCAAACATCACTGCGACAAACAATTTCGTGCAATTGCAATTCCTCCAATTCAAGTAGTTTTCCCGACAAAAAAAAGCACAATAACGGTGCAGATTGAAGCGAAAATCCCAAAAAAGCCCTGTATGGACTGTATGCAACAGAAGACAACTTCAGTCACTCTAGCATTTTAAATAAGAGTTTCAAACGAAAAGAAACCGTCTTGATGAGAACATTTGAAAATATACTCCAACCAGGCTTTCAGTTCTTTGTAGATGTCTACATTGTGGATGTGCTCTTTGAAAGGAGATTGTGTTTGAGGACTAGATGAAATACATTTGTGTTTATTTATGTATAAATTGAAGAAAAAGTACATGTTCTCCCCATGTCCTTGTGGGTTTCCTCAAAGTTCCCTGGGCTTCCTGTGTCTCGCTTGCTTTTTTTATCTTTCACCCCTTCCATATTCATACGCACAGGCTGTAGGAGTGGTGTGAACGAACCGTTTGGGTTCAGAAAGGCCGGGATGTGTCCCCTGGAGAACACAGCTGCGTATGAGAGAGGTCAGCTTTGCGTTCTCTCTCTCTCACACACGCACACACTTAAACATCTCTCAGGGCTGTAACAGATCAAACTGCTTGAAATAACGTGTTGAATGAAGAAAAGCTTCAGACTGTTCAGGGTCAGTATTAATGTCATCACCAGCTGCATGAATTCAGAGCTGTTTGTCGTGTGTGTGTGTGTGTGTGTGTTTGTGTGGTATGCAGCAAGTATGGCAAGTATAAGTGGTATGTCTGACAAAATGGCGTTTCAAGAAGTGTCGAGATGGTTCTAAGAATCAGGTTTTTTTTCTTCTTCATCCCTAGTCAGTTACATCTCTAACAGTGTCTGTGAAGATAATTCTGATCTAGGGAGAACATTCCAGGAAAAATAACTGTATGGCAGCGTTGTTCATCGCAAATACTTTCATACATCATTCCGTGACTTTGTTAGTAAGTCTTGGCATGCACACTAAAGTATCCAGGTGACCATCACTGCCCCTGTAGGTAATCCAGGGTTGATGGAAGAAGTGAACAATCGCTGCGATTAATTAACAGTAAACAGAAGCTTTCTACTAACGACATGGTGAAAAACAAGAGCACAGAGCAAAACCATGACCAGAATAACCGTCATTCTGACCACACACACACACACACACACACACACACACACACACACACACACACATGCATGCACATGCACTCACATCCTCATGACTAACTAAACGAAGATGAAGAGCTGGTGAGGAAAGAATTAGTTTGGAGTGATTTATAGGGAGGATCACATGAGCAGGTATTTCTGCACCGTTGCTGGACTGGTTACAGCACCTCTTGCCTGTTCTCTGTAATGTGTTTGTGTGTATATGTAT
>JANDJT010000124.1:9114687-9128894 GCA_024331685.1 Stegophilus panzeri
ATGAGAGAGGGAGATAGAGATAGATATGATATGATGTATATTTTGTATGTTTGTTCTCTGGTTTTCTTCATTACCTGATTGTTCCTGACCTTGAGAGTTGCTTTACATCAGCAGTTTTTATGCATGCGTATGTGTGGGTGTTACAAGAGTGCCTAGAACTTCATGGTTCATTTCATGGTGTCAGAACATCAGTTCCAGCAGTTAGGGAGGTCTATATAAACCTCTCCAGTGATCCTCTCTTGTTTCTATAAAAACCTGTAAGAGCATCATTCTGGATTGAATGGCCTTGACCACGAGAAGCCCAGGGTGTTCATTACTGTTCCTTTTGTATCCACTTTCGGTGCCTGGTATAGTCAGATCAGAGTGAAAACAGATTTTCTGTGCAGGAGAGAAATATCTCCACACTGCTGTTTGATTTATGTGGAACATCTGCCATACATGTCCCTGAGAATGAATAATCACGATAGAAACGATCATGTATTATGATTTGAATTATAGCCGGAACTACTGTCAGAGCTGCGGCTATAGAAAACGAACACCTTCTGACCAATCACAATCCAAAATTCATCAAACTAATACACACATTTGCACTCACCAGCCACTTTAATAGGAACACTTTTGCCCTAGGCGTTCAGTCAGCCAATCATGTGGCAGCAGTGCAATGCATAAGATCGTACAGTTTCAGTTGAAATTCATATCAAACATCAGAATGGAGAAATAATCCGTGCTACGCCAACGCTAATCCAGATCAATTCGAAAATGCATCTTTTTCCTCTATGTGTTTGGAGTTCTGTCCACTTCGAGACGGCGTTTTTGTCCGGTGAAAACGGAGCTTTCCGAAAACGCTCTCCCAAGCGGATACGTTTGAAAATGCCATTTTTGCGTTGTAGAGAGAAGAGATTTTGGTGTTTTTAGTCATGTGCCCCGTTCAGCTCAAAACAAACATGATGGCGGACGATGTTGTACTGCAGTTGTTGTGCCTACTATCCAGTTCTGTTAAAGATTAATGTCACTTTGTTTAACCAAAACTCTGTGCTTTTCCTCGACATTGCCCCCTCAATTCAAAGAGACGGAAATGAAAATATTAAAACACTCAACGCAGGCCCAGAGCTTCTTACGTTTTTTTTTTTACACGTGCGCAGTATAGCGATGTAAGCGTTTTCAGACGTTTCAACATGGACGAGCAATTTGTGGAAAACGTTTGAAAACGAAAATGCAGTTTTCAGATCTATCCGGAGTAATGTGGATGTAGTCCTGACCTCGGTGACTCTTTAGAGATTGCACAGAATGGTGCAAACAAACAAACAAACAAAAACATCCAGTGAGCATCAGTTCTGTGGGCAGAAAAGCACTGTTGATGAGAGAGGGCAGAGGAGAATGGCCAGACTGGTTTGAGCTGACAGGAAGTTTAGGGTAACTCAAATAACCCTGTTTACACCCATGGTGAGCAGAAAGGCGTGACCGAACACACAACATGTCAGACCTTGAGGCAGAGAAGAACCTGCAACAGCAGAAGATCACATTATTATTCGTTCCTGCTCGAAACGAATCTGAGGCTGCAGTGGGCACAGCGCCAACAAAACTGGACAGTTGAAGATGGGATAGAATGTCGCCTTGACTTTTTCCAATCTCCACTGTCCAATGAAGACGTGCCCAGAGTCTGGGGTCATGTGTCAATGGAGGAAATGGATATTGCTGTCAGACTCGCATCCTTATCTCCATTTATAAGCAGAATAATACAGGAAGCGTTTCTCTGGTTTGCCGTCTGTCTGATTCAGCGACGCGCTGTGTGAGGTCTTAAGGTCAGTGCTTTTCTTTTTTTGGGGTCTTGCTTCTCCCAGTGCCAGGCTTCATGTGGTTGACGTCCCAAAATGATACGTGTGTTTAATACAACACTTGTAGACTTCAGTGTCTGGTATAAACGGCCTACATCTCTCACTCATGTTTATCACTGATCTTTTAGTTACTTTACCCAGTTCCTCATTTGTGTAATAATAGCAGACATATGTCCTGTTGATTGTGCAGGCTCTGTTTCTTTTTGTATTGTATTTACTCCACCGCTTTGTGTTCGCTGTGCTATCGTTTTACCGATGTGTCTGTTTTCTTTCTCTCCCCATTATGTTTTTTTTTCTCTCGGCCTCTTGTTTGTCCTCTCTCTCATTCTCTCTCTGTCTGCGGTCTGTTCTCAGTGCATCAGTGTAGCCGCTGGGAAATAGAGCCTGCAGCTGGACAGGGGCGTGTGTGTGTGTGTGTGTGTGTGTGTGTGTGTGTGTGATCTGTTGAGCGTACTCTGGGGATGTGTGTGTGTGTGTGTGTGTGTGTGTGTGCGTGCATGTATGCATGCATGTATATATAATCTGTTGAGCATACTCTGTTTCTCTGGGTGTGTGCATGTAGAGAAGTCTTGTGTGTGCGTATATGGGGGTGGATTGGTGGGTGGTTGTGTGGGTGTGTGTGTGTGCGTGTGTGTGTATATGGGGGTGGATTGGTGGGTGGTTGTGTGGGTGTGTGCGCTCTGGCTGTACATGCTGATGGCATCGCTTTCCTCTAAACGCATTCATTCCCGGACACAGAGTCGTCATCGATTAGACAAAACAACTGAGATCACTGCACTACAATCCATTAGTAAACCATATCTCTCATGATAAATCAACCACCAGCAACACCGTGTGTATCTCAGTCACAATGCACGTGATCTACTGAGCAAATGGTCACATTTATTCTATCATTCATTTATTCATAGAAAAATACAATCAAGAAATTGTCATATGTCAGAATGAAATTTACATTCTTTTACTTTCTAATCGTCTCCCGATGACGATGGTAGGTATGATGTAAACCATTGGCACAAGAATTTTAAAAACCTCCAACGCATCCTTTTATTCTGTATTTGCTGGATGTGTGTGCAGATGAGATGTGCTTTATACAGATGAGTAAGACTGCTTCAGAAATGCCTTTGGTGAAGATTGGCCTTTATCGTTCCCAGCCTTCATGTCTCTAACCCTACATCTAATAACTGAAGACAAGCAGTATTTAGCTTTGAGCACAGGCAATGTAGATAAGATAGTCTCCTACTAATGTCCAGTATTGGTGCAGGCCCATATCAGTAGAAAACGCTGTATTGGATATTGGAGATAAAGAACAACTAATCTTCAGGGTGTCCCAAAAGTCTCCATACACAGGGGACTATGTACAGTACACCAGTCGGTTGTGTCTTCATCGGTGGATGTTCGTGGACATCCACTTCTCAGTTGGTCCACAACACTTCCAGGCTTTTTGAATATGTTAATAAGTTTGGCAGTAGTGTCGTGTGATGTGCTTGTCATGTTTCCTGTAAAAGTCCATCGTAACCTTGTGACAGCTTCCCGATCCAGCCGTGAGAATAATTTCAATACTTTCTTCTTTTGTCAAAGGTATTATTAAAGGCTATCTAAAAAAATAAATAAAAAGGAAATTAGAGGTCGACCGATACCGATAACTAAGCTGGGCAGTACCTGCTGATAAGCTATTAATCAACCGATTAGGTTTTAAAATTTCTATTGAATGAAAACACTCGAAATAAAATGTTGCTGAAGTTTATTACAAAAATAAACAGTACTAACTGTACCTTGAAAATATACTGTACTTTTTTAAAAATTAAATACATCTATAAATATTAATACATATTAACTGTTAATATATATTACAGTAAATAAAAGATAGACCTCCAAACTGAAGCAAAAAGTAACACTCCAAATAATAAATAAAAATAGAGACATCCAAAATGAATAAAAAAAAAAAAAAAAACCACTTCAAATAACACGACAAAATTTGTCAGAGGTATTTTTCGTTTCGCGTCTAGAGGCCGCTCTCGTACCGTATAACGACAGCGGACCCTTCTCAGCCGCTCCCGCGACGGACAAAACCCCAGGAAACCTATCGGAGTGGATGTTTGCCGGTAACGGATAACTCCAGCGATCGTTTATCGGTGCCGATTTAATCTGCAAAACCGATCAATCGGTCGACCTCTACTATAAAATCATTTTGGAAGCCAGTTTGCTTAAACGTGTTGATTTCTCCTACGTGTGGAGTCCTCTGGGACACTCTGTAATATGATACTGTAATAAATCTAGCCTGAGATATCCGTGTAGTATGTAAAAGCACAATATAACGTGTAATGCAGTGCTTCACTAATCCATAGGAAGTAGCTCTCTGAAGATAAAGAAACCAGAAATGCTCTCGATCTCTTTCACACTCAACTTTGATTTTCATAAACCATCTCGCTTATCTATACATGCTGAGGGTTCGCCTAAATACACCACAGCGCTTATAGTAAACACAGCAGTGTTTAGAGAGAGAGAGAATGTGGGTGTGTATACATGTATACGTGTGTGTGTGTGTGTGTGTGTGTGGGGCAACTGGAGGACAATTAATAGTGGAAAGTGTGGTTTATGTCGCTGTAGTAAAGGCTGAACTCCGTTTAGGATGAATACTTTTTTCTGAAGGAATTTAAGCTTCAGTGTTTGTGTTATGATTTGCATGATGCCACCAAATCTGACTTCTTTGTTGACTGCTGTGCTCGAGGTATGGCGCATTTCAGCACAATAGAAAGGCAGTATTTAAAGTTTCTGAATGTTGCGAATGTCTCAAGCCTGTATAATGTCTCTAAGTCTGTATTACCATGGTGATATTTTGTATTTAAACAAAGTTGAAAGTCTTCAGCAGTTAATGAAATATCCAGTAAGAGGAACGTCCTAGTAGGGATGTACCTGTATTAGTGCGCACTTCAGTTTTAGTGCACTTTAAAACTCGAACCTTAATCACAGGTTTATTTTGTCCATATCTTTTGTGAGCATTTTGCAGACTTGGTTACATATTTGTTGCAACGCCTCGATGTAATACCTGCACCCTAATTGGATCGTGGACATCTTCAGAGAAAGTGTTGCTCGAGTTCATCATTTGTGCTGTGCACTAGCTCAGTAGAGTACATCTTCTGGCACCCTCAAACAGCACTGAAGCCTGGGATTAACTGCTATCGGGGATCAGCCAGTGTTGACTTACTGTTCCCTCTGCTAGGATACAAATGGAAACTCTCTTGACCTCATTTATAGTCTCAGTGATCTGATAGACAGGCGTGGAGCAAAGTGAAATATAGGGGTGACGGGTTAATTAAAAAAAAAAAAAAAAAAGAAAAGTCACTCTAAATTAAAAATGAGTGCACAGTTAGAAATGTTCTCAGCAGAGGATAAGGACTGTGGCTGCACAGTTGTCCTGTTGCCAAGAAGTTTTTCATTTCCCTTCGCCTTGTATTAATGTATTTAACTAGATAATTAGCTGCCATTAATAATGTTAGCTACCACTTTTGAAGCCTAGTCACTAAAACATGGGCAGCACACTGGAGCCTTTACTTGCCTGGTGTGCTAGCTAATGAATTTATGATTTATCCACCCCTGGAGTATCATTACAATCATGCTTCAATGAAGGCTTGCAACGATGTCATGCTTCACCGAGAACTCCCAGGAAGAAACGATGAAACTGACAGTCTAGATTAGAACATTAGGCCCGGATCTTTCTTTCTCAGCACTTTGGTTGTCTTCATTTAGAAGCCACACTTTGCGGTCCATCCACATGCGCACTCCCTTTGTGAAGGATCATAGACTTTTCTTTTTAGTGCTGCTTGTGTGTTTTTCTAGGCGACGTCTGGTGCATTCAACTTTTTTTTTATTTTTTTTTTTTAAAGCAGTTCTTTACAGCAATAGAGTGCTCAGTACAATGACCTTTATGTATCTTGGGCATTCTTTCAGTCTGAAAAAATTGGCAGCAATCGGTTGCTCAGATTCATGGAGCCGACATTGCATGATATGGTGGTTTTTTTTCTTCTTTTCCCGCAGTTGTAGTTAATTCCATTGCACTCAAGGGTGTGTAAACTATTGCTGCTTTGGCTTCGTGGTCATTATACTTCGGCTAACTTCTCAAAGCATGACGTATTTGTAGAACTTGTATAATGAGGTTAAAGAGAGGTGATGGAGAAGAGGAGTCCATTTAAGAACAACATCCCCCCCCTAAATTCTCACTTTTTTCTGCTCCTTTAGTAAAGGCGTATTTCTACTAGTGCATTGTCATATACAGGAATTCAGGCAGCACTTAGCAAATGATAGCAAAATGTTTTGTTGAACAAGCAGTGATCAAACACAAATTCTTGCAAATCAGATTTATTTAGTGACTAACAGTTTGGGGAAGCAAATATAAGCTGTGGAATGTGTCACGCAGTACTTAGTAACACCGCCGTTAGCAGAAATCACAGCCTGCAAGTGTCTATTTCAGTCTTTCTGTTCTTGCGTTAGGATTTTTTTTCCCTCTTCCTTGTAGACAGAATTAAAGTTCAGAAATATTCCCACAATGACTACGTTTACATGCACATCAAATTCCGTCTAAGGTCTATATTCGGCTCGCAGCCATCTTCCGAATATGATGTTTATGTGCGTACAGGCATCGGAATATTCCTGTATACATACATGGTTGTTGTAAGTGTGCCCGAGTTGCCTTGTGTAAATACCGAGCCTACTGTACAGCTAAGCATCTGTTAGCACCCACAATTCCTTGCCGATTGACCCTGCGCATATATATTTGCTTTCAGTGAATTTTCTGAATAAGGTGTTTACATGCAACAAATTTCTGATTAAAACCGGGATATTCCAGGGGTAGGGATCAGAATTTGGGAAATCAGAATCGTCTTAATCTGAATCGGGCAATCGGATAGCGGTGTTTATATGAATCAGTACTAATTAGAATATTGCCAAATTCAGATTAATATTAGAATATCGTGTGCGTGTAAACCTAGCCACTGTCTCGTATACACTTACATGTGTGAAATGTACACGCAGAAGGTATTTGACTAATTTTGCCCATTATAGAGTTATATATTTTTTCGGCTATTTTTGTTTGCCAGTTTTCACTCGTTTTGCATTGTTGTATTTTCTAAGTACCGATGCAAGCTGCACTTTCTTCAGACTGATCATTTGTATCCTCTGGCTCTGTCTACATTAATCTGGATCGATTTGAAAATGCGTCTTTTTCTCTACGTTTTGGCCTTCGTCCACAGAGATGCCATTTTTGATGGCAGCTTTTCAAGAACGCTCTCCCAAGTGGATACAGTTGAAAACGGCGTTTTCGCGTCGTAGCGTGGACTAAGAAAACGGAGATATTTAAAAACAACTAAGTTTTTTTTTTTTTTTTTTTTTTAAGTCACGTGCCACAGTCATGTGACCCATTCAACTCGAAACAAACAAGATGGTGGACGATGATGTATTGTAGTTGTTGTGCCTAATATCCAGTTTGTTAGCAATGTTAAAGATTAGTGTCACTTTGTACACCCTTCAGAGTGGATTTTTTTTTTTCAAAGGGGACGTAACGTTCGCTCGCAGTTGCTATTCGCCGCGTCAATTCAAAGAGACGGAAATGAAATAAACACCTGACTGAAACGACGCAGGCCATCCTGTGGGAGATTCTGGAGCGACGTGTTGGACAGTCTCCACCACCACCACCACCATCCTCTAAACACCAAGTGAGACGGTTTTGGAAGAACTTTGGTGCTTATCTAGGGTTGTCAAAAGTACCGGTACTTCGGTGCCAAGCCTGTACTAAAAAGAAAAAAAATTTGACAGTACCAGATTTTCACAAGTATCGGTAGTACAGTGTCAACCCAGTACTGACGTGCTGCCTGACGGGTGGTCAGTTGGGGACTTTTCATGGGTGCACCGTGCAACAAGAAGACACTGGAGCCAAAGCAGCAGCAGCAGCAGCTCCCCCAGTTATCATGGCTGCGTCCGAAACGGCATACTTACCTACTATATAGTAAGCGAAATACATGCATTTCTCTCGGATGCTCGTTTTCCGCTTTCGGTGCTATTACCGCCAAGTGTGTAAAAGCTGCGTCCCTATAATATTTATGTGCGGATAGATTAACCGTGCTTTCAGGAAGAGCAGCTGCTTACCCGCAGTATTTATTCAAGCAGTTCAAGCAGGTGAGTTTCAAATTATGATGGCAGTTGCATTATGAATGTTGTAGCATAGTTTAATTGGAGTGTATTATTGCAAGAAAACATCCTCGTTTTTGTTTATTTAATGGTTAGCATATGCGCGTTTAACGCTAATATGGTCAGGAGTCCTTATTAACCATTTAATGCTTTAACTTTTATTGGGGTAAAATAAATGGGAGGACATGATGGGGTTTACTAATTGTACACTCCAGAGGCTTTTTGATGACCGATATATCTGAAATGTATGTGTTAGAAAATAATAGATGTTTGGCTAGCACTGTTTATATCTTTAATATCAGTCAGTCAGAAAAACATTTCTACTCTTCTCTGGATAACTCCTACTAGCTTTAATAATGAAATACTTGAAGTATACAGAATGGCAGTTTTAAAAATACGTTTTATATTGATATTTAACTTTGCTAATAAAATAGTGTGTTGTTCAATTAGTAGGTTTTTGTGTTTTGCTTTGGTACCGAAATTGGTACAGAGTACAGTGGAATTTTACTGGTATTGGTACCGACTACTGAAATTTTGGTACCGTGACAACTCTATGCTCATCACTCCTGTACTATTAAAAACTTGTAGAATCTATAGCTGCGTTGAAGCTGTTCTGGTGACTTGTGATGATTGATTAAGTCTTTAGTAAAAGTTTTGTTTTGGTTTTTTTTTTTTTTTCTTTCCCCTTTAGTTTGTCACTCGTCTGTACGTGTGGGTTACACATTGGATGTTTTGCACCGATTTGTCAAGTCAAATTCCACTCCTCCGTAGATTTGGCGAATAATTAGTTTCTGATTTATTTATTTATTTTTTATTCTTCCACATCTCCAGCCAGTACGCATCTGTGCTGGAAGCCTGCGCTCCTTTTGTGTGGAGAACAGCTGGCTGCAGTCTCAAAGGCACACAGCACGCATTTGCAGATAACGCACATACACATCTCAAACGGCTCATTGTACTCATAATAATGAGAGCAGTGTGCTGCTGAGGCTCTGATGGAATGCCGTTATAGCCTACATAATGCTGCTTAACTAATTGTGTAGTTATTTGTTGCCGAAGTCCTTTTTCTTACTGTTTGGCTGTGTGAATTAATCGTCAGCTCTGGTTTTGGCTAGTTATTTTGTTGCATGTGGAAGGATTATAACTGCAGACTGTTGTGCCAGTAGCATATTCAAAAACTATGAACAAACGCTCTATAAAAGCAGCCAGCGCACAAAAAAAGGCTCAAACAATAGTGTTTTATTCTGTTCCTCAGAGAAGCTAGGCACGCATTGGGGATTGTGTGACTCAGTGCAAACTTTGTAAAAGTTCGGATCATGTGGGAGAGGGGTCATGGTGTGGGTGAACAACATGGCAAATATATCTCGTCTTGAGAGCTGAAGATATTTACATGTTCATTTTTCACCAAGTCATACACTAGTGCCAGATTTCAAAACCTACAGAGCGCTGTGGTTTCTATTATATTCTTATTCAGTATACAAAAGAAATTATGTCAAGTAAGGGTTATCGAGTAGATTTTAAGGTTCAGTCAGCTCCCAGTCATTTGTTTTTTTTCAGGGATGGGCAAATCTGTAATCTGGTTACCCAGGGCAAAAAGATTTTTTGTGTCTGGGGTATTAGATTTTTATTCAGAGTTATTAATAGTTGGTCAGGGGAAAAAAAAACTCTTCTCTTTAAGGTCTTTCACAAAACAGAGGTTGTTGTTTGGTAGGTAGCTATGTTTAAAAGCAATATGCTTCACGATGGTGCGCTGAACCGACCACCATGCTCTAACTGCTGAATGCTACTTATTCCGAATCCCACCACCTGCTGCGCTACACTGTTCTGCTTGCTAACAGAGAGAGAGGGTTTTTGTTTTTTTTACTCGGCAGATTAATTTGCATGCATGGATTACATATCAGGAACACGCAGGTATGTGAAAATAGCAACAAAATTGAAGAAAAGACGTCATAAAACTCAATCACCTCACAAATAAAACACGCTAGCCAGACTCAAATTATATGTTTTATGCACAACACGAGGACAGAACCACCTCCAGGGTCGGGGGTTCGAATCCCGCCTCCGCCCTGTGTGTGTGGAGTTTTGCATGTTCTCCCCGTGCTTCAGGAGTTTCCCCAGTCCAAAGACATGCGTTGTAGGCTGGTTGGCATTTCCAAATTGTCTGTAGTGTGAATGGGTGTTCGTGTGGGTGTGTGAGCAATTGTTCCCTGCAATGGATCATCCAGGGCGTCCCCCTGCCTTGTGCCTCGAGTTCCTTGGGATAGAATCCATGCTCTCCTGCAACCCTGTGTAGGATAAGTGGCACACAAAATGGAGGGCTGGATGGATGGCTGTTCGTTTCCCTTTGTCTCTATTAATGCACTTAATTAGCTAGCTAGCTCGCCCTACGTTGGTCCATTACTTCAGCAAACACCTTTTATTCTGTTCCGTTACCAGGCAACCAAAACATGGGACTGGGAAGCACATTGGTGCTGTCACTGGGCTAGTTAATGAATTGATCATTTATCCACCTCTGTTTTGTCCACCATCAGTATACTCTTGGCTGTGAGAACATCTGCCATCCTCTAATCGTCATCCTGAACGAGAGAAGGAGTGCTGGTATCACGCTGACTGTGTGTGTGTGTGTGTGTGTGTGTGTGTGTGTGTGTGTGTGTGTGTGTGTGTGTGAGAGCGCATAACTGTGGTCAGCTAATTGGAGGCTGGATCTCTCCGGTCAGTGAAAGCCTGCAGTTTGGGTGTGGGCAGGAATTTGGCTTTTCCTTCTATGTTTTGCTTATGGGTGTCACTGTAGTTAGCGCACTATAAGGCCGTTGTGTAGGTATAATTTACACTGGCAACTGTAGCTTGTCTGCAATTGGGTCAGTGGTGTGAATTAGTGCACGACGCCCAAAAGTTGTTGGGTTTTTTTTTTTTTTCTTGTTTTTTTTCTTCTTCTGTTGGAGTCGTTAACATGAGACCTGACTTGGTCAGTAAGAATGCTGACGTTGCTTCATTCAGTAGAACTACAGAAGCCCAATATTATCTTCACAAACAGCTACATGAGTCAAAACTGAATTTTTACTCACCATTAGGTGCAGTGGCAGATTATTTTATTTATTTTTCACCAGACTACCAAGACTTTCGAATAGCGAACCTGTGGTTGAGTTATAATTCAGAATTGGTTTTGGCCATTTAGTGCACACAAAACATCAAAACCAAAGCGGAATAATGCTTCCACATTGTTCATTCATGAATAAATCATGAATGTTGCGTTTCTGTGGCTGACGATTCAGCATCTACTCCAAAAGCAAAAACACATTGCTCGTGTTATTGCTACAGCTGCTTCATAAACTCTTATGAGGTTTGGAAAATGCTAATATGCCGGCGTAAGTGGATGCATGCCTGCGGACAGTGTTTTTTTTTTTTGTTTTTTTTTTCCCCAATAACTCTTGGTCTTACTCCAGTTTACACAGATGTGCGTTTATGCTATCCAGGTTTCTCCCATTTCCCCTGTTCGGTGTTGAGGGCTGGCTATACGCTCCCTCTTTCCTTCTCCCATCCTTCTTTCTCCCATCCTTCTTTTCGCCTATATTGTCATGGTCACAGCAGAACCGTGACGAGAGCCGGTCAGTCAGTCAGGCTGGGACGTGACTTCACAGCACTTCACAGATTGATATGAACCATATAAATTTTTTTTTTAGCTTTGTGTGATGGTTTAACAATAGAACAGTCAGTGTAATTGCCATTGCTTGATTTCTAAAATCGTGTGTAAACGATTTAATGCAAATTCTCCTCGTGGAGATCAGGATTTTTCTTGTTTACCACAAATCATACGTCGAATCGGAGTAGATTTTGCATTGAAGTTCATCTGTAGGTTATCAGTGCTACCCACTTTAATTTCTACTTCTTTTTTTTCTTTTTTCTTTTTTTTTTTTTCTTTTTTTTTTTTTTTTCGGTGCAAGGACATGTCAAAATCGTCAGGAATTGCTACCAGGTCGTCTCACTTGTGACGAGAAATGTTGTCATCTCACCTATGATAAATGATCCATAGCCACCAATGACACATGGTGTCACATGGTGTCATTTTTTATAGTTGCTTATATTTATCAAGCAAGAACATTTTCATGCATCAGTCTGTCTTGTTTATCTCCTTTTGGTCGCACTTCACGAGGTCAGAGAACAGGCAGTGAATGGCAAGAACCTCCATCCATCTTCCATACCGCTCATCCTACACAGGAGAGCCTGGAGCCTATCCCAGGGAGCTCTGGGCACAAGGCGGCAGGGACATCCTGGACAGAGTGTCAACCCATCGCAGGGCACAATCTCACACACGCTTACACACCCATGCACACATTACAGACAATTCGCAAATTCCAATCAGCCTACCATGCATGTCTTTGGACTGGGGGAGGAGACTGGAGTAACCAGAGGAACCCCAGATGCACGGGGAGAACATGCAAACTCCACACACACACACAGGGCAGAGACGAGACTCGAACCCAACCCAGGGAGGTGCGAAGCAAATCTGCTAACGGCTAAGCCACTAATAGTAAGAGCCTTCAGAGGTATTTATTTATAATATGATTTGCGCTCACTTTCTTTACTCGTCTCCTAATGCTTAGTGAATGTCATGCTATCATACTGACGTTCTGCCTTTTTCATATGAAAAGAGTAAGTGATTGAGGCTTTTTCCGGGGGGGGGGGGAGACTTCAAAACTAAAGGATATTCTCCAAAGACCAGAGTCACTTCCCATGACTCAATGTGCTTCCTGTCTGAAAATACATTTCCGATACAGTCTAGCAGTCGAGCTACCATGGTCTTATTGCGAATTCTTCAGCAATTACAGTGTAATTATACAGGCAGGGGATGGGCTGGGGAAGTAATGAGCCCAGTTTGAGTGTCTGAAGGTTAAACAATGAAGGAGGTGGTACTGGGTAATTATTGTCCATTAGCAAGCTAGTAATTAGCTTTAGGTCACAGAGCGAATTGAGAAGAATTTACTGGTGCACATAAAAGCTTTTCTTACTGTGCATTGCTTTTAGTCAAATGCATCTAGCCCTATACTGCTTCATCATTTCAAATTCAGTTATTTTGCTTCATCTTATTCAGATCGTTTCAGGACATGACAAAGGACTGTTTTTATTGTTCTTTTTTTATTGTTTTGTTTTTTTGTCTCCTCTTTCTCATTTATTCCTATCAGTGCTCAATATGCATTATGTAGGAACAGAAGCGTGGCTGTCCTCCCTTTTATTAGCCTCTTATGATCCTGCTACCCCTCCTTCCCTCTATTTTTCACATCCTACACTAGTGGCCAAGTTCTCATTCACTCTCTCACTTGTTCTGCCTGGCATGTTGCCCTCTTTGACACCTGGCTCGAATGATGGGGTGTCTGGCACCAGGGTGTGTGTGTGTGTGTGGGTGGGTGTGTGTGGTGTTGATTTGAGTCTGCAGACATGCATATCACAAACATGTTTGCACTGACAAATGTTTACCTTTAGACAAACACGCTTGCGTAGTTTGGCGTGAAGCGGTTGCGTTCTCAGCGTTAATTCACAACACTTTTGCCTGTTATTTGCACAGCACTCGTGTCATTTTCACACTACTAATAAATGCGTGTGTACACACACCGACTGTGTACGCCTGTTAGAGCAGCTGGCGAGAGAGGCTGTGCATTATTTCCATCTAAATAGATGTCATTTGCATTTACATTAGCAGATTTGTTCAGAGGAAAGCATTCGTCTCGAAGTTTACCCCCTGTTCTTTTATAGCCCATGGTAAGAGCTGATATCTAAAGCCACTGCTTGGATTTTGTTGTTGCTACAGTTCAGAGCTGGCACTTCTTCGGAGACGTCAACGAGCTTGTCGCTGAAAATACAGCGGTGGCATAGGAAAGTCATTACTGCTGAAGAGGAGCCGAAGCCAAACTTGGAGTTGTGTTTGGGAAAGCCCCATGAGCAGCAGCATGGCTATTTCATTGCTATAAATAGTGTGAGGCCTTCTGCTGGCTCAGAGGAGAGTTACTGATCTGCCTGAGACACGACACACAAAGGTGTAGGAGTGTAACGCATTGCCACTATCCATGTGTTCAGTGCGCCAAATATCCATATCTGGACCTGTGTTTGGATTTCAACCCGATTAAGACTAGGAATCAATGATACCCGGTGAGGAGTGAACTAACCCGGTCCCTTCCCCCATCCGTACCACAACCAAAAAAA
>JANDJT010000124.1:9154454-9171718 GCA_024331685.1 Stegophilus panzeri
AAAAAAAAAAAAAAGACAGAAAACCGAAATACAAGATATAGATCTTTTAATTAATTGATGAAAAAGTAAAAGAGACACAAGAAGCTGTCAGGTGGTCATTAGGTATAAAATAGTAGAGTGAAGGTCTGTTGAATCCTTACATAACAATATTTGATACAAAAAAAAGAGTTGAAAATGGGTCATACTGGTAAATTTCATGCTAGAGAAGTTAGTGGATAGATTTATCATGTCGGTGATAAATAATTTGCTTATGTTGTTGTATGTATGGTGTTACATCAATGAATCTGTATTTAATTTGTAAAAAATGTTTCACTCAGCACAAGTTCAATATAAAACCATACTGCCTTATTTGACCTCAGTCAGGTGTTGGTTAGAAGAAAGACATCCTCACCTCGGCATTACCCAAAAGATATGAATTACCCATAATGAATTTGGATATACATCAAGCTTGTGCAATGATTTTATGATTGCAGTGATTTTATCATCCCTGCATGATATTACATTATATTATTAAAAGACCTGCCACCGTTTGCACATGTTCCGTAGAGCACCACGCTTCAGGGTACTCTAATACAAGTTCCCACTCAAAAATACACAGAAAGAACGGGTGCTGTTCTCCCCAATAAAACAGGAGATGAGCCAGTTGACACATGAATCTGGAATGATTTGCACAGGTGTACTGGACTCTGATATTAACTGACACTGCTTAGAAGCTCCACCCCCTTTCTCTCCATCTCATGTGCCCTTGCTTTCTCTCATGGTTAATGGAGAATATCTTGCATTCATTAATATGAAATAAAATCCATCACTGCATGTTTGACTTAACTATTATTAGACAAATATAAAGTTAATATCATACTGCAAAAATCATCATCACCAAACTTCCACTTGAACAAGGCCCTTAACCCGCAACTGCTCAGTTGTATAAATGAGATAAATGTAAGTCGCTCTGGATAAGGAACGTCTGCCAAATGCTGTAAATGTAAATCATGAGCAGGGAGAAATCAATATTGCCCAAGCCTAACGTAAATACATATAAAAGTGGATCAAAATCTGCTCAGCAGCATCATAGAAACTTTATAAGTAATACAGGGATCATCCCGATAACAAACAATAAAACGATACATGCTCTAAATGCAGCTGTAATGAAGGCTTATAGTTACTATATCTAACATTAGCATTACAAAGCCATAAATCAGTCAATATCATAACAATGACTGACTTTTGTGTTAGAAACATAACCAAGAATCAAACATACTGCTGAGCCAATTCATAGGTAATAAAAATAAACAAAAAAACAATAACCAGTATATGGTTTGGAATAACGTCAAGCAACCTGTCTCACTTCGCCATACATAAGACTGTTGCCCAAGCAATTATCTTTCTGTTGTCTCTTTTGTCCCATTGGTCTCTTAGTACTTTCACTGTGGTACAGCCAGAAGACTTGGAGCCTGTTTGTAGCTCCCTCTGCTGGATACCTCAAAGCGTTTGGTCCCTGAGCGATGGTACTGAATCGAAGAGACAAAGAACTGTCTCTGAAAGAAAACCGAAGTCCTTAGATGGTCTCTACATAGTTGGAAGGGAAGAGTCCTTGGCGGCCATCTTTGCTGAAACCCCTCCACCAGGCTTTGTCAACTGTTTCCACGTTCATGATGATGTCCCCAGGCTCGAAAGAAATCTCTGTGTCATCCGCTGGAAAGCACAGAATGTTCAGAGATCAATATGAGACACACTGCTTGCATGAATGGTTGTTTGGATTCACTGGAAATGAACGGAGCTCTGACCTGCTTGGTAGTCGTAGAGCGCTCGCACACGTAGAAGCGTCCTGTCTGCTGAGGACTGTGGGAAACAAACACTGGTTGCAATATTTATGGGCTTTATGCATAAAAAAAGTAGTGTGTTTTGTCATGATGTTAGTAATTAGGTCAAATTCAAACTAGATTTTGAGTTACACTGTTTTTTTTTTTTTTTTTTTTTTGTTTTTTTTCTTCAATCGTACCTCTCCGTTCTCCACCTCTTCACTTTGGGCATCTTCTTCATCGGTTTCCTCGCAATTGACTATGTAAGTACACTTCTCTGGTGTGCTGTGGTCAGAGGAATCATCATATTCCTTGGCTAGGTGGAGGATATATAAAGTGCAATCCATAAGCTATTTAATTGTGGCTATGTTTATATGCAAAGATTTTCATCAATCAGAATGAATTCATTCCTATAGCAGGTTCTCTGCAGATCAAAAATACACTAAACTTTGTTGTAAATCTCTGTTTACATGTTACAGCCAACCCAAATGTGTTATAAATATGCGAGGAGCGGCGTTTCTAATGAGTTCCCCTTATACTGGAATTATGAGATGACAACCTGCTAACTCAGAGCTGTTCATCTCCTCAGACTCGGTAAAGAGTCTGTTACACAACAGGTAAAAAGTCAGGGCTGTCAGAAAAAATGGATGTCCATCATCTACTTTTTTATCTACTTTTAAGTCGGAGGCTCCTAATTACTGTCAGTGTAACATGACATGAACGACCTGTGTGTCAGTGTTGCTGTAATAACAAGAAGCAATTCATTGAGTAATTAATGTTAGTTCACTTTAAAATCTTAAAAGTGGAATTTAGCATATTTTTGTACCCGCGATTACTCAGCACTTTGTATAGCAAACACACCTTTACAGACCGTATGCAGATTAAGACTGTAAACATAATTGAATCTAAAGGTTTACATACTGATTATTCTGTTTACAGGATTTCCTTCCTAAATTAATTCAGACTGCTCATAATCGCTTTGTTCTATTCTGGTTTATGTTTACACTCCTATCAGTTAGATTATTAAGGGGTTACTTGGCATCCACTGTGAAGTTAAAGTACATTGTCATCTTTAATCCATGGATATTTATCTGTATTGGGGGAACTAAACGTGAGTCCCATTACCTGTACCATTCTGAGGACATACACCATTTTGGTCTGGCCTTTCTTCTTCAATCACAAAGTTCTTAGTCTCCTCCACACACACCTCTGCAAACATGAAAAGAGATGATTAAAGACTTGATCACAAACCATGCTGAGGAATATCATTACACTCCTGTCAGAATATCATTATATTCCATTATAATATCATTATACCCCTGTCAGAATATCATTATATTCCATTATAATATCATTATACCCCTGTCAGAATATCATTATATTCCCATTATAATATCATTACACTCCTGTCAGAATATTATTACACTCCTGTCAGAATATTATTGTACTTACCTGTTTCATCTCTAACTTCAACCTCAATCTCTTCCACCAGGGTTGGTCCATCACTGGCTATTGTTTCAGACTCTGGTTGTTCCCCGCTTGAACCAAACTCTGTTTCATCAGCTCCCTCCTGCTCTGGTTCTTCCTCCTCTATAGGTTCCTCCACCTCAATAAGAGGGGAAACTGCAATGGATTCTGTTCGTGGCATGATAGCCTCCTCCGCTTTAGCTAGATCCTGCGAGCTGAAGGATGTTTCTGTGGATGGAAGACAGGTGGTGCATGCTTCCAGTGGTAAGGCTGCCTCTTCTTGCGCTGGGCCAACTATAACGGTTAACTCTTCCTCTATCTCACTCGGCATGCATGTATCAATGAGGAGCTCTGAGACAGATTCTAAGATTAGATACTGAACAGAATAAATACTAGTAATTTATCATACTTTTTATAACTTTTATATGTTTTAAACTGAACATCCACAATGCCAATTACCAAATTCAATTGGTCTGTAAATCCATTAATAATATACCGTATATTCACTAGTGGTCTCCAAAAGTCTGAGACCAGTAGTGAAAATGCTTCAATTTTGCATTCTTTTATAATTTAATACAACAATTTTCATTACAAATTACAACAGTAACATGACAAGTAGAATCTTTGAAACATTTACATGAATTTCAGTGTTTCTTAGTATTTGGTATGTCCCCTTTTTGCTTTAATGAGTTTGTGCAAAACCTTTTGTACATAGCATTTAATATTCATTTAAGAACTTGTTGATTTAATTGTTTTTATTCTGAGCTTACCCTTTAATGGAATTGGGTTCTCATGCAGGGGTGCAGATGGAGTATCTGGGACAGTAGCAGGTTCCTGCTCACTAACATCTACACTGGATGATTTACTCTCGATCACACTTGAAGATTCAGCGACAGCAGGGAGCTCAGGAAGGGAGGACTGAGGTGGAGGAGCTTTGGAATCTGGCAGGCTGGGCAGAGAGAACACGGGTGGTTCAGAGCACTCAATAGGAGATGTGGGAGGAGTCCTCATTGGGGCGCGAGGGCTTTGGGGAGATGTTATTGGACGGAATCCTGGACTGGTCGGGGACGTGCAGCGATTGAAGGGGCTAGTCGGTGAGCGAGAGAAAGGGGAGGTGACAGAGGGACTGAGTGGAGAAGTGGGACCGCTACTGGTGCTGGCTTTCTCAAAGATGAAGGCGGTGTCTGTCAAACTGCGCTGGTAACGACGGAATGGAGGTTTGCCTGGATATTTAACAACAAGAAAAATGGATTGTTACGCTGCATTTAATGGACACACTGATTTGGAAGGTTGTTTCTATAACACTGTTACCTGAGCGTGGGGATATTGGGCTGGTGGAGCTTTGTGACAGTTGCCTGAAAAACTCCCGTGGGTTCATGGAGCGCTGGGAAACGAGGGCCGCTGCCTCCTAGTGGTCACAAGAGAAATCATCAACACTAGAGCCAATAGCTGTGAAGTCTTTGCTTTTCAGATACGATAAACCTGCGAATCAAACAACACTCACGGCTGCTTTCTCTATGGACTCGCTGCGTCTGAGGCGAGCCCTCATCTCCTCTTCATGCTCTCTCTGCTGCATCTCCTGTCCATCATACATATTCATCTCGTGAAAACGATCAAATTACATGCTGAAGAGTCATAACTCTCTAGTAGTGAACCCATGACCTGTAAAATCACTGTCTTTATTACTCACCCATCGAGATTTCTCGTGTCTTCTCATTTCTTCTTGACGTTTGGCATCCAATTTCCTGGAAAAAACAAAAATACAAAATATCGTATTTTGTCATCTTGCATGTCCCGCTGCTCAGGTTTTTTTTTTTTAGCTGGTCTCACATGCTGACTAAGTACTTAAAAGTATGTTCTATATACTGATTTAATAATATACTTTGAAGTGAAGTCATACATGAGTTTTTATTTATTTATTTAGTTTTACTCTTGCTTTAAAATGAAAGTGATGAATTCAGTGCTACCAAGAATGCTTGGAGTAGTACGTGGATTTGTTTTTAAAAGCACAGTTACAGTATAGTGACCATTACAGTTTTGTAATGTAGGTCTACATGTTATCAGACACAAGTTCTCCCCTTCAGTTCTGTAATGTACAATAATGTACAGTATAGGGCTGCAACAACTAATCAATTAAATCGACAATGAAAATAACGGACAGTGAATTTCATTATGGATTAGTTGGGTCTGTGACATCACTGTGGATAACCCCCCGTCAGTGACGTCACTTCACAACGGTGAAAAACGCATTTCTTTGTAATAAAACACATCTGAAAAACACGATCCAAAACATGAGTGTGTTTTATATTAAGCGCTTCAAACAAACTCGTAAGTGTATTAACGTGGCTTGTCGTGTCAGATGCTGCGACAGATGCGTGTGCTGTTTAATGTGTTCCAGACGTGTTTTCTTCAGCACAGAAATGACATTTTTACGTTTATAACCTTAATCTGTAAATGTTAGAAATTCACGTCAATATTTCCATTTGACATAAAGGCTCGACAGCGAGCGAGTCTCCATTAAACTTCACTGAATGAGCACAAGTCCACGCATGCGCGTCAAACAAACAGCACGCAATAGAAAGGAAGCGCAATAACTCTGACTAAAATATTTTGATCAAATATGCTGTTTGATGCTATATTTAGCTTCAAAACTCTACGTGAAACCAAAGTAACTGTGTGGGGTTTTTTTTTAAAGAGAGAAGTAACTGTATAGGGATTATAACACGTAATTGTATATAAATGTTCGAAGTGTCATACATATACATTTACAGAATAAGGAAATGACAGTAACATGTTACTATGTTCAGACGAGTGTATGTGTGTGTTACTCACTGATATGATGCAGTGGTGTTACTGCAGTAACCTCTTACCCATTAACATTTATTTATTTATTTATTTATTTTTCTTTTTCTTTTCTTTTTTTAGCATTTTTAATATAGTGATTTAACTTCTGCTTTAAAGCTTGTGGACAATCAGTTGTTTTTTGTTTTCAAAACACAACATTAATATTATTATTTTTTATTATTTGCAGAACATATAGCATAGCCCCACATAGTTACATTTAATACCTTTTTCCATATCCTTCAATTTGCACAGTGTTTGAAGGACAACATGAATGTGAAATAACATGTTTTTTCGATTAAATACAGAAAATAAAAATCGGCCTTTTAATCCAACTAATCGATTCATCGAAGAAATAATCGACAGATTAATCGATTATCGAAATAATCGTTAGTTACAGGCCTAGTAATGTATGACGGGATAGAATAGTGCAAAATATAGTCCGTATAGGTCTTTTATTCTATTTATCAACTAGTGTGAGCACTGTAGTGGAGTAAAGCAATAAAGCAAGGAGTTTTAAACTGGCATGGGTGTGGCCAGTTTTTTTTTAAATGAAACATGAACCCTACCACTATGCTCCAAGGAAAAGCGGGGAATTAAAGGTTGAGAACTGAGTTAGAGCTGTGCATGGGACTGTTTTTTAATCCTGCTCATGCAGTTATTATAATTATTTTTTTAGCAATGAATGAAATGCAGAATGCATGTTCATGTTCAGTTTTATGGTCTTTGTCTGTACCATGAGTTCCATAATATGATTTATTTCTCGAAAATTCCTAAAAAAACACACATATTTAAAAAAAAGTGCACCTCCTATTCATATCTGTTCTATCCGTTTAGAACATACAGTGTGTTCATTCTGAATAATGTATGTGTATTCGGTTACATCCCTAAAGCACACGAGACAGTCATAGGTTAGAGTTACTATGTAGAGAACACACTGATTGCAAGACAATTCATTTAACAGAAATGGAAGGACACCGGTCCAACAAACATTTGCCACTCGACTGAAGACGTGGTTGACTTTTTTTTTATTTTATAATGGAATAATAAATCCCATAGCTTATTCCATTATTCCACACTCACACACCCGTTCACACACTACGGACAATTTAGAGATGCCAATCAGCCTACAGCGCGTGTCTTTGGACTGGGGGAGGAAACCAGAGTACCCTGAGGAAAACATGAGGAGAACATCCAAACTCACATGCGTACACAGGGCGGAGGTGGGAATCGAACCCCCAACCCTGGAGGCACGAAGTAAACATGCTAACCACTAATCCACCGTTAAAATGAACACACTAAACGGTCTTGCTGATATAAATAATCATAAAAATAATAATGTGTCTCAATACCCATGGAAGTACTCCTCACCTTTGCTCCTCGATCAACTGCAGTTTTTCGTTCATCTTTCTGTCTCTCTCCTCTGCCTCTTTCTTTTCCTGCAGAACTCGTTCTCTCTCCCGGCGTCTCCTGTCCTCCGCAGCCTTCCTCTTCTCCGCCTCCTTCCTCTCCTCTTCCTCACGCTGAGACACATTAGGCAGGTGGGGAAGTATTAATAATCTCAACTTTTAATCGAGCACTACTGTAGTGTAGATTTTCACTATTTCCTTTCTCAAGGTACTATATTAATTCTATATTCATTCAAAACAACCCATGTGTTTGATTATATTTTAGATCGCAGAGATATACTAGAGCGTTTAAAAGTCTGCACCTCTGCACGTGCCCAGAAGGAGTCTCTGTTAATCCGTCTCATCTCCATGGCAGCGTTCGTCTTCCTGTAGTTTGTTCCCTGTGAACAGTACAAACACAGACCAGGTGTGTCTTACTCATTTCAATGGTACGTCATTATCGAATCCTTAAAGGTTCAAGTGTTATCAAGCATGGTCGGTTACCACCATCTCTTCTTTCTCTGTTGGTCTTGAATTTCTTCTAAATCTCTCCATTGGTGGTCGAACGTTTGTCAGAAAAGCTGCAATCTTTTCCTCAGTCAACTCATCTGTATTAGAGGCACTGATGAACGCGTGGGCTTCCTATGAGACAGGTTGAAAGGGTTAGGGTTAGGGAAAAGAGAAAAGCACACTCACTTAAATTAACTTAAGATGTTTTACAGGTGTATATCAGGTGAGGAATAAAACACTACAGGGTGTACTGTTATATAGGAAAATAATCGACAACCGAGTAGTGTGATACAACCTGACATAAACGATTGATTATTTTTGAACAATTTTTAATTTATTAATGAAAGACACATGCTTTTCTTAACTATTTATTGTTACATTTACGGTTGTGGAATGATTTGTAGTCACAGCATTTCCTCACTGATTTCCTCACATGACTACCAACCTCACATCACGCTCATCCATCTTGACTGATAATCCACAGTTCATCTCTCCAAAACCAAACGCTACATTCAACATCGCATGCCAAGAAACAGGAAAAAAAAAAAGAAGAAATTTTGCTGACTTTCATTTGGCAGATGCCCTTATCCAGAGGGACTTACATTTAACTCATTCACACAACTGGGCAGTTGCTCAAGGGCCTAGCCATGGGAGTTTGGTGGTGCTGAGATTTGAACTCTTGACCTTCTGACCAGTAGGCCAACGTCTTAACCACTGAGCAAAACGTGCTCTGATCACACTCCAAAGATCACTGCATTCAGAGTCTACAAAATCTCAGTTTGCTTACATTAGAATGCAGTGTATTTGCATTGGCTTTCCTGGGCTGGGCTCAAAGAAAATGGTGAAATCTCACGCCCGTGATTAGAGACCGAGTGCTCACCTGCACACACCTCTGTTCACAGACGCACAAACAGGCCTGAGGCTTGTTGAGTAACATTAGTTGGAAACATTTAAGAGCTTTCTGTGTATATACAGTATATCAGTGAGATGGGAGGCTAACATTTAAAATACCAACAGCTTGGCAACAAAACTATTAGTGTTGATCGATGTGATATATCATGTGGTCAGATCAATGGTATAATACGAACGGATGAGGTGAAGAATGAGGGAAATCAGGCCCAGTCTCACGTCTTTATACCATGCTGTGTATATGTCTTATGCCACTGGTGGTGCTATTGTGCATGGTAACACAAAAATTAGAAATAATCCACTTTAAAACATTTATTACCACAGAATAATCTGATGTAAATGGCAAATATGAAACATTGTCGTTTTGTAATTTCTTTTTATTTAATTAATGTTCTCCCTAGAGGGCATGGCGGCTTAGTGGTTAGCACATTCGCCTCGCACCTCCAGTGTGATGGGTTGGCACCTCTTCCCAAGTCCCTTACGATAGGCTCCAGGCTCCACGCAACCCTGTAAGCAGTACAGGAAATAGAAATGGAAATTTTCTCCCCTGCCAATTCCTACCCAAAAGCCAGCTCTACCAGCTCCCAACTGGAGAGAGTGAAGGCTAACACTCAGACATGTCACACCAGTTAACCACATCTTTTCAAACTGCTGCTCATGCTGTATCACAAGGCAGCATAACGTTATCGGAAGAACGTGTTATCCACCTTCTTCCACATACATGAGCTCACAGATGCCCGTGATTGGCTAATGTCCCTCTAACTGACAGGGCTCAGAGAGTATCCCATTCCTCCCCACACAGAGAGCTCGACTAATTATTATTTTTTGCCCCCCTTGACTCCCAGATATGGATGACTTTGGCATCATCAGGATTCATGATCTCAAGCTGCTCCCAAAAACGTCTTCATGTCCATTTAATTCTGTGCTAGTTCAGGAACTGGAGTGAGAAAAATACTACAACAACAACAAAAAAAAAGCAAACCTAAGTGTAAGATGTGTGGGTGTGTGTTTGTGTGTGCTGAGAACTGGCGGTGTTTCAAGAAAATGAAGTATGAAACAGGATAGTTTTAACTCGGTGAACACACTGTTGCAGAACAGCTCCCATCACACCTCACACAAACACACACTTCAGATCTTCCGAAGACTGTCACACTAAATTCAGAAGCACTTCAGGCGAGGAGGAGGAGGAGGAGCACACAAGTGTTCTGGATGAAATCTCATCTGTTTGTGGACGTTGACAAATGGTGAACGTTATTAAGAACTAGAACTCAAACAAGTCCGCGTCTGTTCCTCTGCCAAAAACTTTGCTTCTGGGGTTACGAGTGTGAACCCAGTTGTACTGTATATTTAACAGAAACATGAAGTCCAGACACAAATCAAGTTTAAATCAAACACTGCTACTATTTTTGGACGCTTCTAAGAAACTATAGCTTACAGAATGCTGCATTCACTAAATGCAGATATATGCTTAACGGAACATTTTTGACCTATAAGGTTACTAAGGCTAACAAATAAAAGCGTGTATGAATCATTTACTCTTATATGGATTAGACTGTGGGACCTGGTCCTCCGGTGCATTTGTACACTATTAGCAAACATTTTTATTAAAGTATTAACAACCTTTGCTGTATATATATAGTATATATAGTACACATAAAGCACTGCAGATGGAATAATCTGACTTGGAGGACAGGGGTACGAAAAGGGGGCATGAAAAAGAAAGGGCTGTGGGTGTGCCTCAGAGCCTTACGTCACCGTCAGTGTTGGCTCTATTTCAAGGCCTGCAAAAACCACAGTTTCAGAAAGGATTAGGGCACTGCGCAGTGCTAGCAAACACAGGCTGCTTCTTCCACACCCACCTCTTTCTTCACGTCTCTAAACCTCTTATCCTTCGTACAGTGAAAGCGCCAAGGAGTTCACGGACAAGACGAGACTGGTGCGTTAGCCTGTCTTATCATGCATAATACTTAATTCGAACATATACAACATATTTGAACATAAGTAAAAGTGTTTCCCTCTGCCCTCCTTTTCTTCTTTCTTTTTCATCCCTCTTTCAAAATAAGAGGAGGGTGGATGACTGTTATTACTTGCCTAGATAATAACGTTTAGCCTGCTTGGCGTGCAGCAACGCCCCCAAGGTGCAGCTCGACAGCGCTAACAGAGTCATAATAACAATGTCAAAGTCAGTACTACTAATGTAACAACTTTCCATAGGGTCATGTGTTGATGAGTCAATTTTATACTTCAACAAACAGCTCCCAGATCAGTGAACAGAGATACGCTGTGCCTTCATCTAAAACTATAATCTCGCAATCCCACTTGTCTACACCTGGGCTTCTCAAACTATTTAATAACATGGACCACACCTTAGGAGTGGAGTGGTTTTACTGTTTTAAAAATGCGAGTGCAATCCAGCACGTGTGTGGAACCATATTTCTACCCGTGTAGCTTACAGCACTCGGACTTGCGCTACATTTACATTACCAAGTTGAACTGATACAAATCTGATTTTCTGGCATAGTCTGATTGTGTGGACACCAAAATGCTTTTCGAATGAAACCCGAGCCGCTTTCACGTGCAGTCCTAAATGGGTACGTATCCGATACGTGGCCATGTGACGTGAGAACGTTCAGATTGGAATTCACAGTAACGGAGTAGTGCAGTGAAACAATTTCCCAAGAAATGGATGTGCGCGTGCAGGACGTTTCCCCGCACAAGCGTGTTCGCATTAAACACACACATGGGTCACTTGCAGGTGCAAATTTAACCCATCAAGATAGACAGACGGATCCGATCTGGGCAACTAAAATCAGAATCGTGCAAAAGAAGCTTGTAATGTGAAGGTAGCGCTTATTTGTTTATTTTGTAAACATATTATTTCTTTTAAAATATTATTTATTGAAAGTCATACACTAAAAATGTTTTCACAGTAGAAGACCCTCTGCTCTGCCTATATCTCTTTAACTTCATGATTAGAATATCCAAATTCTCTTCTCTCTCGACAGCTTTTCATACAACAGGTGAAGAAGAGCACTGATACAAACACATCACACACATTTGGCTTCTGTTGCAACCGAGTTTGTTAACTAAAGTTAACACATTTTAGAACTGTTGGCCAAACCTGATGCAACAGTCGCATTACAAACGCTAAAGATTTGAGAGTTTCCACTCTGAGGCAGATGGGTGTGTACTAATCTCAGGCACTCTTGCGATGGTTTCTTGAGGTTGAGGACGTTCACTGCTTGGCCTGGATCACTTCATTCGCCTGCAGCCACTTACTGAAAATGAATAGCAGACGAGTGATTGTTGAATCCTGTTGTGAAAATCCATTAACGTTGGAGCGTATTGTAAGAGGCGCCATTACAACTTCAATCGGCTTTCGGCTCTACCAGTTATCAATAAAGCGTGCCATCGCCACACATTTAAACACTAACAGCATGATAAAACCTTAACGAAGGAGATACGTAGACACCGACTTTCTGCTATAAAATTTTGTTGTCAAAATGACAGCCGCAACGGGCTTTGTAAAGCCGTTTGTAAAGATTCTGGCAACTGTTTTTTAATTAACAAGGCAGCAAGCTTTAACACCTTACTTACTGAACAATCCAGTTTGGTCTGAGATACAATTTCCCAAAAGACAGATCCAGCCAGTTAGTGCTGGTGGATGGAAAGAATTTGATTTACTAATGCAAAAATATGCACAAGTTGTTCTGAGAAAATAACACAAAAACAAGGCAATTAGAAAATCTGAAACATCTATTAATCAATTTAATCAAGTAACAGTCAAGCTGGAAAATATCAGCTCAGCTTATGTTTTGGTAGCTGGTTAGACCAAGCTGGAGTATTTTAGGAATTATTCTTTTTTTTAAAAAAAAAAAAAAAAAAAAAAAAAAAAAAAAAAAAAAAAAAAAAGAAATTACAGTGAATATTTGATAGCAACTGCACAAATCCACAAGTGTTTTGTGTTGTGTTCTCCTATCTCAAGCCACCATTCCTCCTTCGTAAAAAGCTTACTGTAGAACCTTGAAGATTTATGCTCTGCATTAACCATGATCATGTGGCAGATGATGATGATGATGAGTTCTTGGTGGTGGATGACCTGTCTAACACACACAAAGTGTATACAGCCAATGTGCGTTAAACAGCGTATGGATATGTGAATGTGATAATGAGATGCAGCTTGATGTTTGGGAACCTCCAGTGGCAAAAAAACAAACAAACTCCTAAGCACTTCCAGTAATTGCTGTGATTACCTGGTAAGGCCTATTATTCCCAGCTTAGAGTCACTGCATTGAGACGCAAACCAAGAAGATATACAACAAAAACAAGACAAAACAGAGAAGTTGCTAGAGGGGGTTGAGACACCACCGAAGTGCATCACACTAATACTGTTATTGATACTATGTGGCAGAAGCCAAGATGGAGAATCTGGTTTGAATTGTCCAGCCATATGACTGAAATGAAATGTGTGCTTCTGGTTGGAAATTGAGAGGTCTTCGCATGTTCTGGTCAGGCATTGCTTATGAAAGAAAACGCAAGGTCTTTTAGAAGGTTCAAAGGAGCCAAAATATAATAAAAATGGGCCAAGTAACCAGACATTCTACCAGAACCAGAAGATATTGTGTGGAGAATTACTGAATATTAAATCTCTCGCAAACAAATTTCTACATAAGACTCGGTGTAAATGTCAAGAGGCACTATAAGGCTTGACAGCTACTATGCCTCTACTTGCATGAATCCCTGGCATCCACTGCATCCCTTTTGGCACTGGACTCCAGCAGACTCCATCCAGAGCTGCCAAGAACAATAAAAGCTCCAGCAAGCGAAGTAATCTGCTATTAATTCCAGTTACCATTCCAAACAATGCAGCCATCTATGACCTCACCCTCAAAATGTGCTTTATAATGAAGGTGGTCAGAGGTGCCACCATGACCACCAAAAGCAGAAAAGGAGCTTGAGAGATTGACTGCTATCTAGGAGAGAGAAGAATGCCCACATGACCACACAGGTATGTTAGAACATGTGCAGGACTGGACATGTGATTTGGACTAATGCTACGCAGCTCCCATAGTTGACGTGGTATTATTTTGTAGTGACGTGTTGAGTATGAGCGCTTCCTGGATACCTAATGTGTTAATTTGATGTTCCAGTGAAAGTAAAAACAAGGGTTGATGGGTGGGTTTGGAGGTCCACAGAAGATAGTGACGAAGCAACAGGCGACCATTCCTTTTCTATGCACATGTGCAATACAGAGCCATGATTTCAGCAACAAAAGCAAGAGACATTTGAATTGAGACTTTCTCAATTCTATTCAAACTAGGTATGACACAGTAAAGCGACAAATCAAAACAACTGGCTCAAATGATTTCTCTGATCAAGCAATGTGTGCAGTAAATCCCACTACTTCTCTGCTTCTACCTGTAATTAGTTCTCATTTACTGTTTTACGGACAAAATTGCAAGAAAAAACTTAAAACCACAGTTGCATCTTATCCTCTCATATACAACCTTTCATTAATTGTGTTTAGAGAGAAAAATAATGCTTCAAATGAAATACCAGAGATCATTGGTCAATCTTGTGAGTCTAGCTAGTACAGTTAATTTGCTTTGCTATTCTGCCAATGAAGTTAGTATGAAGCCTGGCAAGTAGCATCTGAATCAAACAACCAATTTGTACCAACAACAGCCAACACGAGACAAACTACAAGCAAACACAAGCAACCTGCTGCTTGGTAGTGTTTATGTAGGGTAACTTCTCTCCAGAAATTGTGTATACCACGAGCTCCAAGCATCCAGTTCTCAACATGAGACAGACTCAAAGAACACGTACAACAATCAAGCACTGAAGTCCAGGCTGAATTTTCTAAAATAATAAGTACATAACAAATATGTGCTTTCACCCCCCTACATAAACAAGGCCTTCCCTAAGAAGGGGAGTCATGAAAGGTCCCACGGCGTACATTTCACTCCATGTCAGAAGAGCCAAAGTGAAAATGGGGAACAGAAGACATTCTTCGGATGCCTCTCAAGCTGACCGGGTGATGCCTTTAAAAGGCAAAAAGTATACAAGTGACCCCGTGTGCATTCAATAAACTCATAAAACTCTTCTCTGTGATTATGGAAATGTTAGGCAAACACGGTCTGGCTGGGGAGGCCACGGAGACCGTGAACGTTCTCACGAAATCAGACACAGCTTGTCTAACTCGGCTCAACACCTCCGTATGTAGAGGCCAACTATGGGGCGACCAAGATTACCTCGTTTCATAGCCATTCTTTTCTTTCTTTCTCTTTTCCTCCAGTCCATCCTTGCATTCTGCTCCTTCTTCCTGTCCTCCGTATGTCAGAGGCTGTTTGTTGGTGTGGTGCTCACTAAAGCTGGAGAATAATAGGCGAGAGAGGAGGGAGAGCGCGACTGAGCTGTGCCTGTCACCAGCCATTGAACAAGCACTCCGCAAATACAGACAGAGGAAGGAAACAAAAACTGCAAATAGGAAACCTGGGCTAACAATAGAAAGTGTGGTTTAAAAAAAAAAAAAAGTGGTAGGCTTGAGATATGTGCAATGTGTCATCATCCTATCGTACCCCCTAACGATTGCCGATTGATGATAGTATCACCTGTGGCTTTGATGGGGGAAAGGGGGTGTGGCCAGATGCATTTAATGCATGTCGTGTATGTAAAGTTACGTCATTACATCAGAAAAAACAGCAGAACCTGGCTATGAATCGCCTGTAGCTGCAATCATTCTTTTTTTATATATATTAATTATCCATTAACAAGGTCCGAAATACTTGCAAAACTAAACTCAGGACTGGAAATAAACCTAATGAGTTATTAGCTTTAACTAAGCTCGTTATAAATAAAATAAAATAAAATAAAATAGACGTGCATGTGCTCTGTGGTGAATAGAGAAAGATGTTTTGTTGCTCTGCTCTGAAGTCAGACAGTAAGTTATTAAAGGAGAAAAGGAAACATATGAGACACAGCATCTTAAAGGGGCGGACACCATGTTTACCAACATACATTTAAATCATTTGACTTGGCAGCCCTCGCGATGGATGAAATCTATCAACGATTCCCCATACCACTGTCAATCTTCCCAAGCCTAACCTACGGTGTTGCACCGACCTCAATCTGATTATTCACAGCTGAGGATTTTGAAATAAACAACTGGGTGTATTTCCGGTTTCACCCGAACCATATAACAGGCCAGTTATCCTTGTTGTCTTTCTAAAAGATCTTGATTTCTTTTAAGAGTGCTCGAATACAGTCCGAGCTCCTGTTTCCCATGCTTCTCAAGCCAAATACGAGACAAAAATCACAGTTGCTTAAGTTAGAACAGCAGCCGGTACAAGATTATCACACCCAGACAAGCCTGTGCAATCCGACGTTTCATTTTTATCACATTCGCATAGTCAATTCCAAACAAAAAAAAATCACACACACAAACACACCTGTTCACACACAGAGGAAGCAGACGTGCTGCAACAAACACATGCTGATATGAAATGAATAGAGCACTTGTCACTGAGCAATCATCAATCACATTTAATAATCAACACACTCGGTGTGATGAATAGTCATTTCACTGTAATGGAAGATGAAGAGTACACTGCACAATGACTTCATTATTATTTTACACCTCCTACAGTACCTCCCTCCTTCTCTCATTGCAGTGCTGGTGGTACTATTGTTCTATACCATGTCTACACACTATATATATATATATATATATATATATATAAGTGTGTGTATGCCTTCCAGCTCACTCCTATCATGTCTGGCTTTTGTATTTTGTACAGCATGAGGACTGTAATTATTTGTTTAAAGAGATAGAAGAAAGAGAACAAAGAGTTCACAGAGGAAGACTGAACATTCCAGAAGGATATACACACACACACAGGATGTATAAAAAAACAAACAGGGAAACTTTGCTCCCTTACTCATGCTAGTCCTAAATACTTACAAATGGGCTTGAGCTGAGCTAATTATTGGGAATCTATAATGAATTCCATGTATTGGTATTTTAATACCAGAGAAACATTCTGTTGCTGTTTTAAGTGCCACAAAACTAAATTATAAATGTTATGTTGTGTCTGTGTTTATGGTAACAACAGGGCATAAAGCATTATTCTTAGCAGTGTACAGTACAGCAACACAACTTCCTTCACTAAAACAAGTGCTTAAATCAGTCCGGAGCTGAGGTGGGCAATATGGCCTTCAAATAATAGCCCAATTTGTGGGATATTTTTTGCAATAATGATATGGAGAAAATGTTTAGAAAATGTTCATTAGCTAGCTAGTTGAGCTAAATAAATTTTCAATAATCAGTAGTCACTGATGACTACTATAT
>JANDJT010000124.1:9175379-9193861 GCA_024331685.1 Stegophilus panzeri
GGAGTGTATTAGGAGTGTGTGAGGAGAGTATGTGTGAGGAGTATGGATATATATATCAAAAGCGATCATAATAAGAATCAGCGCCTCAACAGGAAATGTTTCCGCCTTCTGGCAAGTCTTTAACTTTTCAAAATTGTACTAATGTCATGAATATGAATTAACACATTTATAATCATGGACACAGCACAATATGTTTGGAACATAACTAACAGATTAATAAAAATCTTCTATGCAATGAAAAAACATGCATATTCACATTGTTGTGATCTTACTTCCAGAATCAAAGAGCTTCAGGTTGTTGGTGAATCCATCATATGCAAACAACGCCCTGGGAAATGAGAAAACATGGTTTATTTACTAGGTTGGAAATAGTCATGATCTTGGGCTTGGTTTAATTATATGATTAGCATCATTATGACATCTTGGTAAAACCACATTACAGAATACTGCAACATGAGAAGATGGCTTTAATGTCAACAAGAACTTTCACAGGTCTCGGTCTGGTGCTCATCCTGGAGTCTCCTTAAAAGTAAAGGTCATTTGTGCCTAACCATTGCCTTATCCACACTAACGTCAGATCACGGGAATGTAGTGAGTGGGTAGGCAGCTGTGATGACCATATGCTTTCACGCACCCGACACACCATTCACAATGTCTCAGACATTTAGCCCCACACATTTAGCATTTTATCCTACATACCGAAACTGAACCCTAACAAAACGTCCTGGCCCTCCCCTGGGGTAAATAGATGTACTGAATGTTCTCACAGGTGAGCTTTCTTCTTTCTGCTACATAGGCTGTCCTGTATGTTTTCAATTAAAGGGCCCTTGGGAGCATTTGTCAAACTCTGCACAGGCTACAGACCTTGACTTACAGGTTTTTTCACTGTATTAGTGAGGACTTGCCTGAGTACACACATCTGACAGGTTCAAGTCGGAGCTGGTACTTCTGCGTTCTCTAAGGACACCAGAGCTAATAATTCACGTAATTGTAGTGTGTGGAAACCAAAGAAAGCACCTGAACCCAGGTTACAGCTGGTTGTTAGCACAAATCAGTCAGGGCTACTGTAAGGCCAACCTTGTTTGCACTTGATCAGAGAACAAATTCAAAATTTGAGAAAGTGTATTGCCCTGAGCACCAACAGAACAATACGCAAGTCACAGAAATGTGAGATGAATCATCTAGTAGAGGTTATGACATTGATTCTGTTTGCAACTTGATATGACAGGATGTGACAGGTCTAGAGCTAGGATATGGAGTACAATGTCACTCCAGGCCAAACCACATTGGTTTCCATCCCATGGCTTATTTATGTTTTTGGGCAGTAGGTAGTAGTTAATGGGAATGAGCTTACAAATCTCTTTTGGTTGTGTTTTTAATGGGTTTGATAAGACAGTCTCACAATTGCTGAGTGGCACTACATCAAAGAAAAGACTGACTACATTAAACAATGAATCATTATGTGTGTGGTTTTCACAGTAACACAAAGTAATACATCAAGAAACACATTTACCCTGCAACGCTAGACTTATTATTCAATTATTTATCTGAAAGTATATTTTTTCAGTATTTACTATGAATATTTTTTAGTAATTACAATGAAACTAATAGGAAGGTTACACATGCACATGTCTGGACTAGCTGAAGTGCCCTGGGAGTTTGAGGTTCATTATAGATAAAAAAGTAACCTTGTATTACTGGTTGTTTCACCCAACATCACCTAAGCAAGAGTTCAATTAAACCTTAAATAAACCCATTCATTTCAGTAAAATAGGCTAATAACTATAAGAATTCCATGAGAAATATAATAGGTCTGATAACAGTGGGTTATGATTTCAAAAAAATAAAAGAAAAGAAACCCTAGCTACACTTCATTGATCCATTAAGGTCCCCCAGAACCCAGTGTAAGGACATTACATAATGCTCAGCTGCTACTTCTGAAGCCACCTCCACAACGGATGGAGCTTTTGTTACATCTGGGTACGTATCATATGTCGATTCATACATAATGAGTGAACTAGAAACAAGCATGTTGTCATTGTTGTCGTAATGTCCACCAGGCCTGTGCTCACTGGAAGTCATCCAAATGATGACCCCTGTCTCTCACACAATGCCTAGACATTATCCATCCAAACATGCACCCCTCCTCCCTCATACACACACACACACGGATCAGTTAACAGTTCAGCTGCTGTATCTCCACTGTTCTTAAACTTAATTACAAAGTGGTGTGAGAGAGGTAAAAAAGTAAACACTGTCAATCTGTAGTGTGAGTTGAGACAGGTGGTAAGTGGGAAATTCTAGCTAAAATGCTGGCAGCAGCCTATAAATGATTAATGTTCTATACAAGAACAGAGTACCATGTTTGTGCACATAAAACTGGCTCAACACACACGTTTCGGAATTCTCTTAAATATTATCAAGAAAGTATCTTTAGGCGTATTTCAAATAAGCAATTATAGTTGCATTAGGCTTTATTTTCAAGCATTAATATCAGCTAAGATTACAACTTTATAAGTAGTCTCGTAAATCCTTACTGAGCCTTGGTCATATGGTGGCTTAGATTAATGAACTCTACGTGCCTTGACTTGGGAAACCTAAAGATTAAAGGAAGCCATGCTTTAAGAACTAAACTTCTTATACACAATAATACACAATGCTAGGATGTGCTGTCATTTTTAACAAGTGGCCAGACACCAACAGCTAAATCCTCATAAAACCTTGGTACACAAGTTCTAAGTAAAGCCTTAATTGGATTGGATTCCATAGGGAAAAAGTGTATTGCAATTATAACCGGTTAATCTCTGGGATTTCATGTTAGTAATTTTTTACTGACATGACTGATGTGAATGTGTCTGGAAAGATTACGCCAGATTGTAGCTTCTATAAATTGAGCAGTTGAAATTACCTCAGGTAATATATATCCCAGGAGGCACGGTGGCTTAGTGTTTAGCACGTTTGCCTCACACCTCCGGGGTTGGAGGTTTTCCCTGTGCTTCGGGAGTTTCCTCCGGGTAATCTGGTTTCCTCCCCCAGTGCAAACAAATGCGTTGTAGGCTTCCAAATTGTCCGTGGTGCGTGAATGTGTGTGCGATTGTGCCCTGAAATGGGCTGTGCCCCCGTCCAGGGTGACCCCTGCCTCGTGCCCAGAGTTCCCTAGGATAGGGAGCTTAGAAAATGGGACAGAAAATGGATGTATGGAATTTATATCCTCTCTGATTGGTACGTGTTGGTAACGATTCTGTCATATACTGAGTGGTTTTCTGCTTTTACTTCAGTATAAAGACACTTCAGGAAGTGGTCTTTTGTATCGTCTCGTGCTGAAACCAAAACGAAACCAAGTTTGGAGTTTTAAAAAGACTTCAAAGAAGCAATGCTTCTGAGGGTTTTATAGGCATGTGACCTATGAATGATCAAACGCAAACCTGGGAAACCACAAGCCCTATAACAAGTCCTTATAATAAAGGTTGAAACAATCAGTTTGTATTAAAATGAGCTCTATGATGTAGGATACACATAGGATTATTAGTGTAACAACCATGTGTGCATGCTTATCCCATTAATCCCAAAAAAATACTACAGACATCCTCCAGCAAGATTACTTATCCTGCCTGAATAGTATTTAATAGTCTGTCTTGGGCCCACAGTGGTTCCTTCAAAGCTTCTCTAAAAGTACACTAATACTGACAGACCATGCAGTGAAGGCCTCAGTGATCCTACCCAATATCATGGTGTGTTATTGCATTCAGTCGCTGTGTCTCAATCAGCTCTCTAGTTCAGTAGTCAGGGCACTGATCAGGGAGTCGGCCATTTTAAGGGCTGTCTCAATCGCAAAATCCTTCCAGTGCAATGGAACGTTCGCTCCCTAAAAAATCCCACAATGCACCGCAAAACCCAGGGAGCATCTATGCTCACTACGTCCCCTTACTGGAAATGACGTCATGTTTCCTGAAGCCTCTCAGCTCGAAAACAAAAAGGGACGAACTCTCGGCCAACTTCCGGCTATAAATGTAAGTAGCTTGTTATTGTTGTTGTAGCTGTAATGTAAATTATTATTTACGTTCACGATTTTTAACTTTATTTGACGTTCTACATACGGTTTGTTTGAGTCTAACGACTTTAAGTGTTTAATGATATTTCTTTTAAATCCACTAGCTTGCCTATGATTCTGCTTGACATATTATGACACAAATATGTGTGATTAAGCTAGCAAATTTCTATGATATTCACATATGATAATTTTGGTGACGTTTTCCATCGCGAGTACGTAGTCATGTCGCCGTAAATTCAGTTCTCAGTGTCCCAATGTGTAGTGAGCCAGTGGCACAACTCGTGGACACAATATAATGATTCACTACCTACTGAACTAGGGAGCTGGTTGGGACACAGGGACAGTCTATTCTGTGAGGGACCACACACACCTACAAACAATGACGTAGTAAATGTACACAAACAGTGCCGTCTGCACTACAAGCCTTTCAAGCTAGAGCGATATCTCCTTGGTGATGGTGTCCATGACGTTAGCAAGACAATGCACACCTTGAGCACATTTGAATGATCAGGCATTGTGTGTTTAGTCTTACTCCTACGTTCTCCTTTAAACGGCTCCTTAAAGCACAAAGGTTGAGCCGAGGCTGAATGATTTTGAATACTAGTGTGTCATTTGATGCTGCAGATATGTACTTTTGAAAGGTGATCTAGTGTAAGAAGTTGGTCATGATTTCAGTTGATGTGATCCTGCATGAAACGTCTTTCAGCCGTGACACTGAAATAACCCTGCGAGTTTCTTCATCCTCACCAGGGGAGAGAGCCATATCATGGGGATCAGATACAGCTGTTAAGGCGTGCTATAGCTGGGCGTTTCACAACACGGCAAGATGTCATTACCTCATGTGAGTTAAGGCTGCAAACAGCTCACAGATGCTTCAGGGCTAGGACTGGATTTCTGTAACGCTTATTCATGAGATCCAGTGCGGGAGCAAGGGAGGGACAGAGATGCGAAAGAATCAGCAGCATCATCTGTAAGGAATGGACTGTAGTTTGAGAGAGATGTTTTTCAAATGTTCATTAGGAGTGAGATTGGCACCCTGTCCAGGGTGTACCCCGCCTTGTGCCCCATGCTCCCTGGGATAGGCTCCAGGGTCCCCGTGACCCTGAAAAGGATAAGCGGTATAGAAGATGGATGGATGTTAGGAGTGAAGTCAGTTGAATGTGGTCATCCTACTAGACATGATGAAGGCCCTATGTCCCTGTCTACAACAGGAGACGGAGATCGTTGAGCAGAAAAACAATGGCTCAGACTTCCTCTCTTCACACATGCAGCTTTCCACTGATGAGAAAAACAGTTCCTTAACCCACTCCATACACCTCCGAGCTCAGAAGCAGAGCAGTGGAGGAAAACTGGGTTACACACAGATGACAAACATGAAAGAAAGAGAAGAGAGAAAAATCGGGAGCTAAAAAGGCAACATGGGGAGTTTTAAGGGCATTTTTTAATGTTATTTATATCCTCATTGCATAGTGTGGTTTTCCTACTTTAAGTGGGCTCCTGAAGTTTACACATGAATACCATTAATACGTTATATTGAATGCGAATTATTTTCCATCAAGTTTAGCCTGAAAAGAAATTCTCATCACACTCTCCATCTTTCTGCATTAGCCTCTCAGTCCTGTCTCGATACAGCTGTAAATAAGCGTCTGCTGTCTTGGTGCTGACCTGGGGCCCCCAAATGCTATTTATAGCAGTCTATCCCAGCACAGAACTCTGAGACATAGCATTGAACATCACTCATTTCCTCTTTTCCTGATGATTATGCCAAAAATGTGGGGAAAACTGTCACCCCCTGCATGGTATGCGCCCTGTGTCTCTGACTGTCTGAATGCTCTGGTCTTTACTGAATGCTGAAAAAAACAGATGTTGACAAGTTGCACATAGACTTCTCGTTCCTCTGGAATCATTCCATGTACAGTAAATAAAGCTAGAAAACATCTGCTGCAAACATTTTGAATCATATTCTGAAGCTCCAACAGCTCCAAGGAGCAAAGGGAACATTTTTGCCCAGCTATGTTTATACAGACATGTATAGAGGAATCATCGGGTGATTTGCTAGTTTGTCTTAACAGCTGTCTGTGTATAACGTGTGTAGCAGGGGTGTAATGCAATGCCACTGTCTGCATATGCATCCGTTTATTTCTTCAAATCTGTATCTGGATTTAAAACTGGACTAGGTGTGGCCTGAACTGGAATGGTTTTTTTTTTTGTTTTTTGGTCTTGTCTTGTTTATTTTGTTGGAATTAAATATGAACCCCACCACTATGCCTCTGGAAACACTGGAAAAAAACCACTGGAAAAATGTTCATAATTGGTCTCCACTAGAGATCTGCACGAGACTTTTCTAACATGATTTTTTTTAATGAGTTTAATTGGTTCCTTTTCTGAAAATAAACCTAATTTAAACTAAAGAGGAAGGAATGAACAACATATACGCATAATGCGGTGACTCACCGTCATGTTAATGAACTAATCTGACTCATTTCTGACAAGCTTTCTAAAAAAAAACAAAAAACGGTAACAACAAAATTGAACACCACCTATCCATATGTGTATTTGTATCTTTTAAGAACACATTATCTCATCATAATGTATTCCTATTTGGTTACATACCTAGGCTCTTGAAGCAGGTTACAGTTTTCCTGGAAAGGTTCACAGCTCAACAAGAAATTCTTTATCTGTTAGTCCTGACATTTCTGTCCTACGTTTGTATTTGCAATTCAGATTCTTGACTGTTGACAAAGAGCTTTTTGGCTTAAAGAAACATGACTTTCTTTAAAGAGGCATGTCTAAAACTGAGCATTAAACAGTGACTTACTCAGGAGAGTCTCAGGAGCAGGGGTCACTAGGCTGAGATTATTACAAGATGAAAGGTACAAAAGAACTATTAGTGTTTACACAAATGCAGTTCCTTGTCTTTTAAGAGTAAATCTATAGGCTTAGTTGTGGCCAGGGAACAGAGGGCAGGACCCCAGACCCTAGCCATGCTTGAACCAGCTCAAACTAGACTCTGATAAGCCAAGCACCATAAACCCCACCAGACACAGAACCCCCTTTAATAATGAAACATAATGGCAAGAAAGAAGTTGCTAAAGCTTACAGCAGTACACTTGCGTGCTACACATACTGCCTAGGGCATCTATATTGCAATACTAATATCTGCTAATGCTTGGACATTGCACACTAAAACCCAGATTCTGTTGAAATCATTTTGGAGCGAGTAATAATGATGCCTAATATAATAGCTAGCAACACAATCCCTGAAGTTGCAAATGAAAAATGCTATGTTCATGTTTCTTCTGCTCTGAGAAACAGGACTGCCAGCAGTCTGGCGATCATAAGAACCCCTCCAGAATCCCTGACTAGAGCTCTGTTTCTGGCTGTATCTCACCACTGCCAGGTTCTCACCACTCTCTACACTTCTCCTAAAGCTCTGCACAGAAGCAATAAAGCTTTCAAACAGCCTTTGCACAGACCATACCATTATAAGCATTTTATGCCCTTACTACTGTATATAAAGTGTGACATACAGGGGTGGGTGATGTGACAATATCTCAGAAAAGTGTATTGTGACTTATACCACAGCGCTGTTGAATTCTCGATTCTGATTGGCTGACAGTCCTTTATTTTTCAGTAATTATATTTCAGTAAATGACCAGCTAAAGTAGTTCCAGTCAGGTGTTGGCAGGTCAGCGCCCCTGGAGCCAAGAGGGTTAAGGGCCTTGCTCAAGGGCCCAAGAGTGGCAGCTTGGCAGTGCTGGGGCTTGAACCCCTGGCCTGCCAAGCCACCACAGAATAGAATAGAGGTGTTATGGTTTGACATATTCTCCTCATTCAACAGACCATACCAAGGCATGACATCAGTCTATTTACACCAAATATGGGTGAAATATGATGTGATAACAATATTAAACAGAACACTTGTTTTTTTTTTGTTGTTTTTTTTTACATGACCTGACCTTAAAAATCACATTATACTACAGCGCTGTTGAAATCCTGACTCTGACTGGTCAGATGGTGTTGATTAATTTTCTATAACAGCACCTCTGGCACTAGTTCCAGCTGTAATGAAAATGACTGGTTTATTTTAATATAATATATAATAGATATAAACAACAGAATTTACACTGCAAGCGCGCAAATACAACATATAATGATGATAAACTTGAATTAAACTAAATCTTTTTAGCAATTTCCCCAACCCCTTGCACACTGTGTAGCATGAACATCTGTTTGTGCTCGTGCATCACTGTCGTGCTTCCGTGCCACACAAGCTCCACTTTTTAAAGTCTGCAGGTTACAGTCTTCTTCGTGGCATTTAATATAAAATTCTCTCATGCCTTAGAGGATTTGGGTGTCACACTTATTTCTGCTGTCACTTGATGATTACGCCTCCGTCTGATGTGGACTGAGGTCATGTTGGGCATAAAAGGTAACATTGACATAAACAGTAAAGTGAAGAAAGTCATTGTCGTTGACTGGGTATCTGCTAAAGCTAGCGGCATCGCATTACATGCGCTTGATGTTGTGTGCAATTGACTAGGAACTTTTACTTCCGGTTAGTAAAAAACCACTAGCGTTCCATTTGAGATGATACTACCTTTCTAAAATTCATACACTAGATGGTAGAGCATATGGTGCATAGTGTAAGTGTATGGTACGTAATTTGGGACACAACTTTGTTCTGTATTCTCCGATGTGTGCTTTCGCAACAGGAGTAACGCAGTGAGTAAACATACCTTGTGCTGTGCACAGACCAACTAATCGATAATGAGATTCGTTGACAACAATTTTATTACTTGTTGCAGCTCTAGTTTACATCAACCATGAGCACGGGGGAAAAAATGTGATCTGTTATTTTGAGCATGGAATGATTGTTTGATCTCCTGGGATTTTCACACACGACAGTCTCTAGAGTTTGGCCCGCCTGGTTTGAACTGACAGAAAGACTACAGTAACTCAGATAACAACTCTGTACAATTGTGATGAGCTGAAAAGCATCTCAGAATGGACAACAGGTCAAACCAGATGGGCTACAACAGCAGAAGAGCATGTCGGGTTACACTTCTATCAGTCAAGAACTGAAAAGCTGAGGTTGCAGTAGGCACAGGCTCACCAAAACTGGATTGCTGAAGAATGGAAAAATGTAGCCTGGTCTGATGAATCTCGATTTCTGCTGAGGCTCACAGATGGTAGGGTCAGAATTTGGCACCAACGACTTGAATCCATGGACTCAACCTGCCTTGTGTCAACAGTCCAGGCTGGTGGAGGTAGTATAATGGTGTGAGGAATGTTCTCTTGGCACACTTTGGGCCTGTTAATACCAATCAATCATCACTTGAATGCCACAGCATATGTGAGTATTATAGCTGAACATGTGCCTCCCTTCATGGCCACAATTTACCCATCTTCTAATGTCTACTTCCAGCATTATAATGCACCATGTCACAAAGCAAACTGATGAACATGACAATGAGTTGAGTGTTCTTCAGTGGCCTTCCCAGTTACCAGATCTGAATCCAACCTTTGGGATGTGCTAGAACTCTGCAGGAACTGCGTGATTTAATCATGTCAACATGGACCAGAATCTCAAAGGAATGTTTCCAACATCTTGTGGATTCCATGCCATGAAGAATTGGGGCTGTTTTGAGAGCAAAGGTAGGCCCTCCTAATAAACTGCTCAGTTAGTTTATATTTAATAAATATTCATAAATACAAGGTAATAGATAGAAATGTGCTTTAGTCTCTACTTTTAAGTGTTGGATAACTATACAATCATACCCCATGAGTAACTCTGGGCTGGAACAAGACAAAAGTACAGGATTTGGTGGCCTAGTCTGACTTTATCAATATATGTTTGTGGTTGAAAAGTACTAAAGCTGACTGCCTTTATAAGAGGGAGAAATCCCGAGTGGCAATTCTGTTAAAATAGCAGCTATCTGTAGAGTGACAAAGGAATTAATGGGCTTCCTGAGAGTGGGTTTCTTTCAGCATAAACAACAAAGTAAGATGAGAGAGGAGATGTAATGAGTTTAAAGAATGAGACAATGATCTGGACAGGTGAGTGGGAAAGGTGGTGTGTAGGACACTTGCACAAGCAACAGAAAGGAGTCAACACAAAAACAACACGATAGTTGCACAGCAAGAGAAAATGGGGGGGAATAAAACTGGTAAAGTTCAAGGGGTGGCAAGGGAAGCTGAGCTGGAATGTGGTATGGGGGATGGAAATTGTGGCCTAGCTAAACTGTTTTAATAAACAATGAACAAATAAACTGCAAAGCATGCCAAAGGGCAAATGGGAGTGGAGGAGGAACTCCTAAACAGATACAGACAACAGGAGGGGGAGGAACTAAGAGGCCTGTTTACATTCAGGGCTCACACAGCTTTTCTAAAGTGAAATAAACACTTTTTCAGCACTTTCAAGACTTTTTTTTATTATCTTGGTGGGGACAAAATGTACATGCAAGGATGCAAGGATACAAGGATGGATTTGAAGGTGTGATAAATGTAGGGGTTTACTACATTAATGAAATTAATTAAATAAATAAGTTAATTTTAATTGTGAAAATTACTACAAAATGTCAATTTTATGTCTCATTTGATAGCGTGTATCAACTTTATGAATAGGCACTGTTTCAAAGAGGATCAAATGCATGCCTGTCCAAATATGTAAAAAATAAAAATAAAAATAAAAAAAAAAAAACACAAGAAAAACCCAATTTCCATAGGGTGTACTTATTTTTTCACATGACTGTATATAACATCAATCAAGTAATTTACCTCCTAAAATAAAATGTTAGAATAAATGCATTTTAACAGCAGCTAGGTACATATGCACTGTGAGGTAAATATGCAGGTGGCCAAAATATTCCCTGCTGAAAAAACCTCAATAAAAGCCCTTATAGAATTTGTAATGGTTTTAAAGGAAACTGTAATGGTAAATGGCACTTATACAGCACCTTTTTTAACCTTAGTGGTTCATTCACACACACACACACACACACACACAAGGCACTAGCCCAATGACACTTCAGCACGTGGAGGCATGTGGGCTGGGAACCGAACCGCCAACCCTAAGATTAGTGGAAAATCCACTCTACCACGTGAGCCCCAATGGTCCTTGTGGGTCTCTACTGGTAATTTGTTGCCTTCTATTGGTGGCATGTTATGTCTAGTGGACACCATTAAAGACCTACATCCTTAATATGACCTACAACATATTTAATAAATGTACTACTGCTATTGCAATTTGACAATAAATATATTGAACTGTATGTCCTTAATACGTCCTACTCCGTAATGGAAACCATTTGGTAATGGTTTTAATGGTTATTTGTAGCAGATGGTTTGTAATGATATTTGTAGTGGAAACCATTAGAATTTCTGTGATGGTTTCTATTGTTTTTTCAGCAGGGTTGGAATGAAAAGAAATATAGATTGTGACAGGCAAGAACCAAAAGGCAACAAAAAAATCATTTTTGTTATGCAGCGAAGGTCTATGTTTTAAGCTTGTTAACAGAGGACAAAGTGTGTGGTTACAGAATAGGAACCAAACTGTGTGATGAAAGAGGAGCAAGAAGTCTACAGTTACATCTATTGATTAAAGTCTGCACACAGGCGCAGTGCAGTGTGAAACCTGAACCTTAACCCTGTGAACTACCTTTCATATGTAAGTTTATACGTTTTTTGCCATATGTGATAGATGTGCAGATAGGAGCTACACTTAAGGAAGTCTTACACTTAAGTAGGACAAATCTTTGCATATGTTTTATGATCTTTCTTGCACCAAGATCTGTTGATCTCTTTTGTAAGGTGCCAAAACAAGACAGGAAACACACCGGTCAACATACAGTCATGTGAAAAAATAAGTACACCCTTATTTGGACAAGCAAACATTTCATCATCTTTGAAACAGTGCCTATTAATAAAGGTGATACAGACTACCAAATGACATAAAATTGATATTTTGTAGTAATTTTCACAATTTAAATGAACAAAAATCATATCAGTCACATGGAAAAAGTAAGTACACCCCTACATTTATCACACCTTCAAATCCAAAAAATTTGAATCAGGTGTCAGTGATTAGAACCTGCTTAGGGAGTGCAGGTGGAACCTGTCTTATTTATACCCCTCTCATATCTAGTGTCTGGTGTTCCCTTTGTTATTGAGGTGTGTGGTGTCATCATGCCAAGATCTAAAGAGTTCTGTAAGGCTTTCAGAAAAAAGGTTGTGGATGCCTATGAGTCTGGCAAGGGATTTAAAAAGATCTCCAAATTATTTGAACTACATGGCGCAGATTTCAAATGACTGCCAATTTGTCCAGGACTGGCCGTCCCAGCAATTTCAATTCAACCCCAGTGACTGGAGAGCTTGCATTCATTGATTCTACTATGAATTCTGCATCATATCAAAGAGTGCTTGAAGATAATGTGAGGCCGTCTGTCCGAAAGTTGAAGTTGTACCGAAAGTGGACCTTTCAACAGGATAATGATCCAAAGGATGGCTCAAAAAGAAGAAATGGAGGGTTATGGAATGGCCTAGTCAAAACCAGGATTTGAATCTCATTGAAATGTTGTGGGGGGGGATTTGAAATGGGCAGCAGATGCAAGAAAACCCTCAAACATCTTGCAGCTGACAGAATATTACATGGAAGAGTGGTCAAAAATTCCAGCAAGCCTGGTGGACAATTATGCAAAATGCATAATTTATTACATTTTATTACAACCCGAATGTTTTGACCCATATAAGCGCTTGGTGTAGGTCTTGTAAGTAAGTTGTGCTTAAGTAAGTTGTGCTTAATCATTAGCAGGTCACATGACCATAACATGTATGTAAGTTACTGTATATGTGGACATTCTTGCCTCTCTGACAAACCCTTTAAACTGTGTCTATATTTTATTGTTTCAGGTTTTAAACTCTGTATCATTTTGGATTTGGCTGGAGATAAAGAAAACATCACTTCCTGGAATGTCTTTACACTGAAGAAAAGGCGCAAAACCATTTCCTCACAGGATATAATAGACAAGACTATATGGTAAGGAAAAATATTATTACACACAGGTACATTTACAGAGCTAAATGAACAAGACACCATACCTCTGAACTGTAATCCATTATTAAAATCTTTTATCTCCGCTCCCCATCTCATTGTGCGATGCTTATGTCTCCAGTTAGAAAGGAAACTACCATAATTACTTTACTTAAGTGGTTTTCTCAATGCAAAGGCTAGACAATTACACAGGAACCATTTACTCAGGTCTTCCTCCAGCTCTCTCTTAGTAAACAGAAAGTGATAAGAGTTTGAGGCCCGAGGCAACCAGTCTTTCATCCTTCATCAACAGGGAGTAGAACTGTGTGCCTCGATATTACTTCTAATGTATGTAAAATACTTAATTCTCAATTTCCATTCTGTTATGTCAACAAGAACACCCCGGGTTTTATAAACATCATAAGCTTGGCTGCAGTAAGAAGTCTTGTACAAACCTGTACAGTTGTTCACTGGACAATATTTGATTAAAAGAAATGTAACATGGCAAATACAATACAAACGTTAAGCATGAATAAACTCTGTGTCTAGTTTCAACACTCTGCCGTAGTGGTAATGTTGCGGCCTTCTGTGGGTTATGTACCATACAGTAGGATTTTTTCCTGGATTCGCTGGAACTGGGAGGTCACTGGGCCTCTCTTAGAGAAGACTCCACTGGGACAACTCTGGCATTTCCTGTACAAAATGTCCTACACAGCTACTGGAATACAGGCCCAAACTTTATCTAGACATATTAGGGTCTTGAATGTTCTTCACTCACACATATTCACATAAACATTCCTTAGTTCTAAGTGGATGCCTGTTTTTTAACTGCTTGAAAAAAGTATCAACCCTCTACAGTCGACATTTATCCAATATAAGCATTTGGCTTTAGAGCCATTTTAACATATTACTGGATTCAGGAAATAACTGCAGTGTAGTTTAGTAATGACAGAAGATAAAAAAAAAAATTAAGCATAGTTCTCAGAGAAACAGGACATCCTTTATCAGCTGTGCAAACAAAATGCTTCTGGTGTCAGATGATGAAGGACATTTGTCTGGTAGTTTCTCTGGAAATTGTGTATACTACACTTCCACACATTTTCACTACATTCAATATCCATCCATTTTCTGTACTGCTTATCCTACACAGTGTCGCGGGAAGCCTGAAGCCTATCTCAGGGGACTCTGGGCACAAAGCGGGGCAACCCATCACTGGGAACATACACTCACACTCCCACACTCTATGGACAATTTGGAAAGGCTAATCAGCATACAACACGTGTCTTTGGACTGGGGGAGGAAACCCCTAAAGCACGGGGAGAACATGCAAACTCCGTGGAGGTGGGAATCAAACCCCCAACCCTGGAGGTGTGAGGCAAAAGTGCAAACCACTAAGCCACCGTTCCCCCCAGACATTCAATATGTATATGTTTAATGACCAGTGAAATCATTTTGTGATCATACTGCCTGCCAAGTCATTTTATTATTAATTAATTAGGCAAAAAAAGAAGCCCAAACCAAATAAAGTTAATCATAGTCCTGCAACAATCTTGCACTGTCTTGCATATCATATCAAACAATCACATCACAGGAAACTGCCAGACAAGCGAGTGTGGTACACAACTCAGCAGCAGTACACAGAGAGGGGATCTCAGCATCGATAGAAAACGTTTGCTTTTTGTTCTTCATTCATGTTGTTGGAATTATTTAAGACGTAACTTAAGAAAAGGAATGATTGAAAGGCCTCGAAATAGTGTAAGATGTCACAAGGTGCAAACTAGTTACATTACATTATATTGCTACTGTAGCATATAAATGAACAGCCATGTACTAGCTAAGGTATATACTAATATTGCTGTGTAGTCCTGCCTAGTTATCATACACTGTCCTGTGCATATATTGTCCTGTTTCATTGTATAATTTGCACTCATGTATTTACAATTAATGTACTATGCTGCTGTATTATGTGTTGTCCTGAAGAAACGACAGTGTGTATGCAACACGGAATGGAAGACTAGCAATATGTCTCAAAGTAATATTATTTAAAGCAAAATTATTATTATACTGAGATCAAATTCTGTTGGATTTACTGTCCTATAATACAGGGTTAGCTTGAGACCAGTTAGTTGACTAATCATTCCCTAACTGCGGCATTTGGGTGGTGCTCATCACTCATCAGTTCATATTCTCCTCTTCAAGGTTTTTATTCACTCTTCAAATGTGTGTGTACTCTTGCTTTTACATGGCATCTAGTAAGTGCTTGTAGTCATTTCCTAACTTTAATTATGTTTAAATCATTCTTATGCAACCATGTCATGGGTGATACCGCTCAAGACAAATGGCACTCCCATAAGGAAAATCTGCATGGGAAAAATAGAATACTTTGAATCAAAGTTTACTCATCCAAATGGTTCAAGCAAAGAACACAATAAGGAGTGCAGCCTCTTGAAAACATGTAATTAAAGTTTCATTAATTATTATCCCTATAATAATGTGGAACAATGATTTACAGGCATTTTACAGTTACATTGGCACTCACTCAAGGAACATTCAAGAGGAGCTAAAACCAGGCAAGTGCTTCCAAGTTTCAGCAAGCCTGATATGTCTATAAATCAACTCAACACTTCTGCAGCTTGACAGCAATCACTCTTGTGTTTAGGGACATCCAATTGAGCTAAGTGTTTCAACAGAAGGTTTTCAAGGAGACCTGCGGATTTGGGAGGTTTAACTATAAAGGAAATGGCGGTCCATATCTGGTCTTCACTGTATAAGTCTTCTTGGAGCTATACTCCATAATTCTTCTACTGAGCAATACTTGTAACACTTAAATATTTAACCTATGCTTACAAACAGTAATTCATTCAATAGTTTTCTATAATATTCCTCACAGTGGTAAATTGAGGTCTAAAAAACAACAGGCTTGGAGCCATATCAATTTCAGGGTACTTGAGTTGAGACACTCTGACGTCAGGTTGCGCAAGGTCAGTGGATGCTCGATGACCCAGCATTTGAATGCTCAAGGATGTTTGTTGATACTGTTGTTATTCTTTATCCAGCTTGGCTCCAGTATGTGGTGTTTAAATTCTATTGGTTTTGAGCAACAACTGACTTAGCAACAGAGCCACTCGCACCTCTTTCAACATGTTCTAGGTAGAAAGGATTGAGAAAAAAAAAAAGGTGTTGATTCTGTCAAAAAAGCTTCTGTCAGGATAGAAAATGAAATGAACGGATATAAATGATTCACTCTGCTGAATCATTTATTTTTAAGAGTAACCAATGCTTCTACAAGACATTGGTAAACACTGGCCACGGTGGCCATACTGAGACTGCGGTTCAAAGCAGTCGAGAGGAAATTTGAGCACAGCATGGTGCCTCCTGACAATGGGCTAAGAGGCGGATATCACTAGCATGATTGTTAACAACCCCACAAATACACACTGCTCTGTTTGGCATGGGCGGGTGGAATTTATTAACCCATTATCACAGGGTAACCTATACTCGCATCCTGCTATTCAACACCTGCGACCAACAGCAAATTGGTCAAAAAAGCTCTAAAATGAGCAGGCTTGCTGGTTTAAATGAAAGAGGGAATAACTTCACAAGCATTAAGACACTGATGACAATTTTCAAACATAAAAATGATGTTCTACTTCTTATCATGAAACATCAACTAGGAGAAATACAGCAATACTCAATTAAGGACTATGATGTACTGTCCAGTTTTCTGCATGCTTTAAACCCTGCCACGACTGGACAGAAGAATCACAGTGTTAAGCCAGATGAACACAAGCCATCTGTGGAGGTCACTGTGGCCCAGCATACAACGCACGCCATTCTCTGAGGATCACGCCTCTGTTCATGCAGCTCTGCAGAACTGCACAAACATTTTTCCTCTGTACTGAAGTGTTTCCAGCTCCACAGAGAAGAGTGTATGAGCACAACCATCACAGTAACCATCAGATGTGAGATTGTAGCAATGAACAATGAAGGAAACTGTGGGAGTAGATTGAAATACTAGAAGACTGCAACGACACCCACTCATGTGTGTTGGTACTCCATGCAGTCGTATTTCCACATGTTGTATTTTTGTAGCAGTCACATCTAAGAGGAGGATGTTGAAGGATGCAAAAAAGAACCGATTTCAGAATCGCACAGTTTTATGGATTCTTGGGGTTCACGACGCCATCTCCATAACAACAAACTGTAAGAAAGTATCGCATGAAAGAATCCCTTCCTGAGAGCAACACACATAATGCAGTGCCTGAACTTCACCAAGCCTCATTGGAGCTATAATCTTGTGTTGTGGTCAGATGAAACTAAAATAAAGTTTTGTCCATGAATACCATTGGCATGTTTGGTAAGAAATGGGAACTGCATACGTGGAAGAGCATGTGACATGGCGATGGATTATCAATGCTTTGTGGTTCTTGTGAAGAACGAATTATGAATTCTGATAAGTATCAGGATATTTCAGCCCAAACGTAGTGGAATCCAAACACACATCCAAATCAACACAAGTGTTTGTGGAACAATCAGTGTTTTGCCTTGACTATCTCAGTCTCTGGATTCAAACCTTACTTAGAATCTGTAGTACTGAATTGAAGAGGGAAAGCCACATGTGCAAACCTAAGAATTTGAGGGAATTTAAAATGTTCTGCATGGAGGAGGGTCCAAAGAGATGGATTCAGGCTGTGTCCGAAATCGCGTACTGTTCCAGTACCTACTCCATTAGATTCAGTACCTACTGCTCGGCCGTTGATATAGTATGTACATAGTATGTATATAGTATGAATACAATCCAGACATACTACATCCGCCATGTTGGCATTGTCGCGTGACCTACAACTTCAAAAGAGCCAACCTGCTGCCTTCTGCCATTTCGACAGCTCTTCCGTGCCAGTCCCGTTGCCTTATGGGATAGCGCAGTGTTCATTGCTTCCATGCTGCAGAATCTCAGTGGAAGCAGTAGGTCACTTGGGTATTTCACACCTACTGTTTTATGAATACTAAGAGTTTGGACATACTTCTCATTTGGGGTACTGCTGTAGAGTAATGTAGTAGGGATATTCGGATGCAGCCTCATTGTTTTCATTTGTGCACAGGGAGGGTTCGCTACATGCAGGGGTGCCAATAATAAATCAGAAATAAAAGCATTGCTTAAGGAAACCTTTTAGGTTTGAATAAATGTTGTGATGAAATGAAAATATACAGTACCCTCAATATGTTTAAACTCAAAATGTCATGTGATGCATGTGTAAATCATGTTATATATTCCTTTTTTTTCATTTATATAAAGGGTGTCTAACTCTCCAGAATTGACTGTATTGTGATTGCACTGAGAAATGAGAATCGAGATTAAATGTTATTGTCGTGTGTGTGCGTGTGTGTGTGTGTGTATAT
>JANDJT010000124.1:9213528-9251464 GCA_024331685.1 Stegophilus panzeri
GATTGGGGTTGGGTAGTTTTTTGTTTTTTTTTTGAGCAAGGACATGATAAACTCGGTTAAAAACTGTATATAAAATGGTTATTAGACTTTCTCCTAAATGTAACACGTATTTGTATACGAGCTCATATAGGAAAATAGACTAATAAAGTGCACACCTGATTCGTAATACAAATGTACACATGACTGCATGCAATCATGTCTAGGAGACCATTCTTCATGCACATTTCTTGTAAACGTGCATCACTTCAAGGCAATCACTATAAAAATCAGGAAAATAAGTTTGTTTTTCACAATTTAGGCTAAAGTGCATAGGCGGTTACACTGTTAATAAGGGCTCATCAATTGTTAGTGCTGTTGTCTTTTTAAAAAAAAAAAAAAAAAAAAAAAATATATGTTACCCAAGCCATAATAAGGTTTCTAATAATACTCATACAAGCGCCACAAAACCGTCCCTCAGAACTACAGAACTACATCATACACCCCATCTATTTTTAAAACCTAAACTTAGCAAAGGCAATAACAATAAAGCACACAGGTTATATACAGAGACATCATTGCCTTCACCAACAAACACTGAACACAAACTGCATGGAGCTAAAAAGTCCACTTTGTTTATGGAAGAAAAATTACCATGCTACAAAAAGTAATGTCTTTTTAAATGCTGGAGTTTAGGAACAGTCAGTCATGCACGACAGATCCAGACAGCAAAAAATGTGTAAGGAGTGCCCAAAAATCACCAAGGCAACACGTTCCACCTTCAAGTACAGAAAGACACTGTATAAGAGGTAAACACTATTGATTTGTCTGTGAGAACTGTTTTATAGATGTTTTAACATAGGTTGCTATTGAAGTGCTTAGTACGGAGACAGTAACATAGCAGAGCAATTGCAAACTGGTGTATTCACCGGCATGTTACATTGCTAGACATGGGTTAATTTTAGATCACCAACTGCTATTTTTAATGATCTAAAATGTCAGATTTTCTAAGATTTAGCTCAAAGGGCCCCACCTTGTGTCAAAGGCTTTTGCTATTTCCTTCCTTCCAAAGATCAGCTTCATTCACACATGGGCCCCATGAGATTCTTTCGCACGTCTATTTCAGTAGCTGTTGATTATTCGAACATGTCTCTAGTGAGAAAAATCATCATATGTCTCCAGCTAGCTACCAGCGGCACCTGGGTGCAGTCTCACGGATGTGAAAAACCTGAAAGCCAGAAATAGTGGAAGGTGCTACAAAAAAAGTCGAACAGTTTTCTGTTTTAACATTTACAAAAATAGCACTCATGAAACTGAGCTTTCAGAATATAGCGCCTACTTTAGCACAACCCAAGCAAACAAATACCTAAATAACATTGATGCCTTTGATAATGTAACAGGATCACCAGATACAGAACACCACAATGAGTTTGAGAAATACTTCATACTTGATGTAGGGACAAAAGTGGAAAGGTTACAATTACCGAGCTGTGCTGTTACCACATAAATACCACATCAGTAGAATATACCAATAATACCACAAAACCCATTTTCCATTTTGCTACAAGCCTTTCTACTGAAAGTCATAAAGCTTTTTGAAGAAAAAAGGAAACAACCTTTTAGCCAACACCTTTGCTTTCCTAAATAGTCAAGATTTTGTTGCTGTTTAGGATTGTCACACAAAAAGTAATTAATTACATAAGCAAGAGAAAAAATTAACCACTGTGAGAAAAGAATACTATCACTGGGATATTTAGTAATTCCAAGCACCATTTTAACTGCATGAACTGGAAAGTGAAGGTATAACTCTGTGTCCTTAGATTCAGCAAATAAACAAAAAGACCCCCACATTGACTGAATCCCAAATTTATTTCTGTCTGCAGAGGTAGAACACAGCAGGTTAGAAGCTAATTTAGTTCTTAGCAAAGAAGCAGGAAGGAAACATATGGCAACCTTATTTTTGGTTATGTTGCAGTTGAGTAGATTTAAAACTCCCCAACAAAAATCTTGAAAGGTTACTCTTATATGAAGGGTGGAAACTACAAAAAAAAAAAAGGGCAAGAATTCCGGATTAATTTCCTTGGTCTAACGCATTATACAAACTGAAGAAACAACACTGCCTATAGTGGCTTGGAGAAGTAAATGCAAGTAAAAATAAAAATCTTGCTAGCAATCAGAACAAAACCCTACTCATTCAACAGACTTTAGATAATGGTCAAACTCCCATAGCAGTGGTAGAAATAGACCTAAATTAAGACCTTCCTGTTACGTTTTTTTCCCCTGACACCAGAATCGTCTCTTCGGTGCATTATTAGAACCTTCTTAGGTTAATGAACAGAGCATCGCACCATGTTTATTTAGTGTCCTGTTTCTGCCCACATTCAGCTTTAAGTGCTAGCAGTAATAATTTGTGGCCTTCATGTGTCAATGTTACGTAGAAAAGGTTCTAAACAGTTTCATATACACGGTAAATTTGGGATCCGTCAACGGTGAGTATGCATATCATAAGCACAAGTGTGCACTGTAAAGTTGAATAAAATACCAATTGTTCATAGCCGCCATGCATGTGCATTTCACTGCTCGGTTACATACAGACACACCCACAATTAACCATATATAGTATGTAAGCGAACAAGTAAATCAAAATAACTTCTTTCTTAGAAAGAAACTTCTTTCTAAGGATGAGATTTTAATCAATAAAGTGGAGAATAATTAAGCTGTGCTGTTTAATATTTCTGTTTCTGGTGTTTGGGAGACACTGTAGGCATAAATCGTGGTTGAAAGAATTTGTACATGAACAGGCAGAACAGGTATTGCATTTGTTCGCTTCATTTCTCTCTCCAATGTAGGCCGCAATTGATGCCACAAATTTATCGGTATTAGTTTTGCGCTCCAATACAAAATATACGCAGAAGCCTAAATGAACGTTTGTCTTGATAAATCCCACACTCTGCATTGAAAAGTTCGTAAACACAATTTCTGCACAGATTTGTTAGTAAGCAATGTTGATAAATGAGGGCCCTTGAGTGGAGTTACCCCAATAGTGCCTCAGTGGAAAACTGGAAAACCAAACATAAAGATCTAAAAGGGGGCTACAGAAGATCCAAAGAAATTTTTTTTTTTTGAGAATAGGCAAAGGTTATACATTACTGAGGCAAAAAGCATGTACCACAGTTCAGCTGGATGTACCTTTGCGGACTACAGAATAACAAATCCCTGACGCTGTTTTAGGTGCTAGGTGCAAGGTATGTGTAGCTCATATATGTTGGATATATTCCCCAGAAATAGGATTCACAGGAAGAGCTCATCACAACAGCACCATGCTCTATGCATGCTCGGGCGCCAGCGCCTAGGCTTGGTACTGAGGGGGTGAGCGAGGATGCGTGGGTTTGTAGTTGTAGCACAAGAATAACAGTCTTAAAAAGGTGAAGGCAGATCACTGCCATGAAGACATTCCCTATGTGGTGTCCCTACGTGGCCTCCAAACTTGCTGGATTAACACAGTGAAACACACAAGACAGAGTGAGAAATTCTCCCCTTCAGTTGATGAGCTAAAAACTCTTATGGGCCACAGCTTTTTACCTCAGGCTTGGCATTAAACCTGGCTTGACGAGGGAAGGCAGAAGCATGGGGGCGAAGTGGCCCCAGACAAACGTTCATCAGCCAGGATGCACACATTGGACACAGACACAGGTCTTCCCAGGATCAGCTGTGAGTCCTGAGGCCGAGACAGTGCGAGGGGTTTGGGGTGTGGGCGGTGGTGGTTGCCGGATAAGGAAGCACCCTCAGGAGATGTGGGGTGCAGAGGAGGATGGGTGTCTCCAGAAGCACCAGCCACGCTTTGTGTGTTGCTTGCGCAGGATTTCTTCCTCACGCTCACGCTCCTTCTTTGAGCGGTTGTAGCGGTCTTCCTCCTTGAGGAACCACACGGGAGGCCAGCGCTGCTTCTCAAAGTGCTTCTGATTTTCTGGAGGAGACAAGGGAATGAAATGATTGAAATGTTGAGAGATATGGACAAATATGATCGATGAAAAGGTCAGAGATGAGGTCAACTGTGATATAGGGCAGGTATTAGGTCTATACCTGGAGACATGGTCTTCATTTCTTTGGGGAACTTGCGACACACACTGTTGTAGTTGGTGCAAATGTGATGGAGGCACCAGGCAGAGAGCTGTTTGGCATTGTGGAACTACAGAAAGGGAGACGAAGTGGATGTTGGCACAAGGCATCGCACAGTGATTTCCAACAATGGGGCTCATTTGAAAGGCAATGACTGATCATCCTTTGAACTTGAATTAGAATGGGCTATGAATAAATGTTAATTTGGGGGATTAATGTGTTCCCTTTGTTACCTGGCTACTTCAGTATTCAAATCAGTGTGCTTAACAGAATAATAGGCCCATCTACTCTGAAATTGGTCTGTTTTGACACAGACTTAAATGAAGATTACCTGAGCCATTTCTAGGTAAGCCAACACCTGTCCATCAATGTCCGCTCCTTTTACTGCCCACTGCAAGAGCTCTTCAACCGCATGTTGCTCTGTGGAACACAACATACCACAATACCAATGTTAATATTCTTTTTGGCTTGGGATGGTAAACTTTTGCCTATTAAGGCACCATTCCGATTGGATTCGTTTCCATGAATAGGTTGGGTAATGTAATTATTACCAAAGTCTCCCCGGGATTGTTTTTTTACGGACTGTGTGTGTGTGTGTATGTCTGGAAAAATGACACCCTATTATACCTTCTAAAAATGACAGGTTAACATAACCCCAGGTAATTATATATATATCTGCCACCTGAACTGACATGTTGGTAAAAAATTCCTTAATATGCCATGGGGAAAGAGGTTTTGTGCTTTTTCTTCAAGACACTCCAAGAAGTGGTCTTTTTTATCACCTCCTACCGAAACCAAAATGAAACCAAGTATTGGCAGAGATGACATTTCAAAGGACCTGAGAGAGAAGAGATGCTTCCGGGCTTTACCGAAGTTAATGAGTTCCTAGCCCAGGTATAGCCTACATACTAGTGCAATACCTGTGCAGCCACAAGCACTTAGAATAAAGGTCAAAATCAGTTTGCATTAAAATGAGGTGTATGTAGTGTATGTATTTATGTACGCATGGATTTTTTTTAAGCGTGACAATCATGCATATGGAAGGCACTCCCATCTCTGATTTATACATACACTAATGGATCATAATTAGGACATATGTCCTCTGGGAACATTGCTTTAGAGACATTTGTATGGAAAGCTTATCCTGTCCAAACAGTATTTGAAATATCAGGATGGGTTTGGCACTCGACTAACTGCTAGATTTGTGCAATCTAGTAATTTGTTATATTCTTGAATGGTGAACTGTATTCACTTTCGGAATGCAGAAATACGCCTACCTGTAAGAGCCACAAGGCGGGGCAAGCAGAGACGGTTGGCTAGTATTATGAGGTCAATCGGCTCCAACTCGGGGCAAGGTGTGAGCAAGCCACAGTACAGATACTCCAGCACAGCTCTCATACAGGCAGTACTGGTGTTGGGTATGGACACCTGAAGAAAGAGATAAACAGGGAGAAAGAAAAAGAAGTAAATAAAACAAATACATTATCAACAGCTGCCCATATTGTGAAAATATGAAAAGAATCTTTGGAAATCTGTGGATGTTTATTCATAGCACAACTCCAGCATATGGAAACTCAAGGGGCCGACTGATCCACTAGTGAAGCAATCTGCTTTTCATCTCTCCCAGTTGACACCTGCTTGGTCCTGGCACACACCCATAAGTCAGGGCTTCATGCTGACTACAGAACATGAATTGGGAGGGCAAGTGGTGAAGAGAGAATGAGGGTGGACATATGTGACAGATTAGGACATACAGGGAAAGAGAGGGCCAGTGGCCTCTGTGAGGGGTCTTTCATCTTTCAACAGCACTGCATGAAACTGTTACCACTGCTGATTCAAAGCTCTGGGCAAATAATTCTGTAGGCTCGATGCCATGGGAGACACGACCTCTGCATAAAGCAAAGCCAAAAAGATGGCCCACAGACACAACGCTTTTGTCAGACAGTAGTGAAGGACACTACAGCGTGTCCCCATTTTGCAATACCATCTTCAAAATCTCATTCACTCCCCCAGCCACCTGTAAACACATCTAAAAGTCATAATCTACTCAAATTCGTTCCCCATTTCCTGCCCAAAAGCTCAAGAATTCTCAAATCAAGAGGCAGCTTTTAGTAGATATCAAGAATGTTCCAGATCCCAACCATGGCAGTCTTTTCTTCATGCTGTCACTTTCCCCCATGCTGGCATTGGCACCTCTGTGAACTGACACAAGATGTAGAGTTTAATTGCCTCTGGATGTGCCTCGTCTTAAGGACCAGAAGTTTCACATCAGTCTGCAGAACAGAATCCTTCACTTCTCCTAGCACCATGAAGACTTTCATACTGTAAATGACACTAGGATTATCATGTCTCTGGAACTGGTCTGAATCCAAGTCCTTAGCACTGAAAGTATGACTCGACAGGATTCAGTGATGATAATTAACTCCTACTCTAATGAAATAGTTTAGAAAGAATGCACAGTCATGCACAGTGGAGACAGAAAACATGCCAGATGACTGAAAGTCAAAGATGGCAAGGTAGGGGGAAAATTAGACAGCACCAGAATAGCCCAGGGGTCCTTCTGAAGCCTCAGGGGTGCCCCACATCAGCCTGACTAAGAACCAATTAGCAGAATGTCAGCCTCACTGTGAGCTCTAATTACAACTAAAGGGCAGAGAGTTAAGATGTGCAGTAGTAAAGCAGGAGGTAGCATCCAGTCAAAGATTCAACACGGTGATCTGGATGCTTTTAATAAGATTGAGCAGCACTTTAGACCTTTATTCCATCTAGCTCGCTTGCCGCCTCATTTATACACTCCGCTCAAACAGGTCAGGTTCCCAAGCTTCAACTTTCATGGTGATTTAGCCATCAACGCCATAGCCATCTCATAGTCATCTGTTTTCAATATATCTACGATGGATTTCTCACTGATAGGACATTGTTTTTAGGAGCCAACAGTGAAGTATGACTGTTATTGCTTACATTTGAAATTTTTTGCAACTGTTTAACTGCACTAGCAATGTCCCTCTGTGATGTCAGAGCAGCCGGCATTCACAGGAATATGAACGAAAATACAGCATCAACCAACAAATTAGCTCCAGAATCTCTGAGAACATCACAAACATTCCTATATAAATATATTAAATGTGTTTCAGGGTGGACTTTTCCTTTTACAATTTTGTATTTACAGTACTTTAAAGTAAATGTTCAAATATATTGATTTGCCTTGACTTTTTACAAATATTAAACAAGTATTACAAATCTTGTTTCAACATTTTTCATTGAAATGACAATTAAGTATTTAGCGAGAAAAAAACAAACAAACAAACAAACAAACAAACAAAAAAAAAAAAGAGTCAGAGAGAAAAATATAAAAGGTGGGAAAGACTGTTACAACCCCCAGTCTACGTCATGCACCCAATGCTTCCTGTTCACCATCTTTTCTTTCGCTTCATCTGACAGGTTTTCACAGTTGAGATTTCAAGCTTCCTCTCGCTCTCGCACTAATCAACTCTGCTGTCATGAGTGCTGTTGCCGCGAAGCATTTTGATGCCTGACTGTCGGCCATACTTTCACAGAGCAAGCAGTCACGCACAGTGCAACCGATGGAAAGAGACGTGCATGCTCAAGGGTTCAAACAGATAACTTTGCTTCTTGAAGTTTAGGGTTGGCTGCAAGTGCTAAAATATCAACACACTTCATTATACACCAAATCCTAAATATTGTTCTGCAATAATGCCTGCCTTCAGAGAACAAACATCTCTAGTTTTTGCAGCCTCCGGTCCTGTTTCCATGAATGCAGTGGTAGCTCAGAGGTAAAGACGTTGGACTATTGATCAGAAAGGTCATGATCAGCGTTGGACTAATCTCAGCACTACCAAGCATCCACTGCCTTTAACCCTCAACTACTCAGTTGTTAAATGAGATAAATGTAAGTCGCTCTGGATAAGGGTGTCTGCCAAATGCTATATATGTAAATGAATGCAAAAAAAGAGATATGAGTGTGATATAAAAAGTGTAAAATTAGAGAAGTGACACAGATGTGTCCGAGTGTTGTGGGGTTATAGCTCAGTTCAGAGTAAAGGCACTTGTATTCCAATACAGCTGCACTCTTGCAGAAAGCGTCTCACAGAACTACTAAATGTTTTTCAGTTCTATTTAGGGACTAATGTTATGAGTACTATTCAGCGGTGACTACGGGTGAACTAAAGGACGCTCCTAAACTGCCGTGGCTCTTAAGACCTCCGTGTGGCATTGTGTCTGCTTATACAGAACACTGTGCTCTGCTTGACACAAGGCCCAGATCTATTGCAGCCCATTCTATAAATAGTGTCGAGTTCACTACAGTCAGTTGTCATGCTGGCTTGTACCACAGAGAGCCTCAGACAAGGCTGTGCTCACTGTTTACGTCTGGTTTTGTGTCACTGTTGTTTGCTAGGGTACAGCTTACCCCACAGTGGTGCAAAAGGCCTGTCTGAAAGGCCAAGCTCAAAAAGTGTGTACTGGCGAGAATACTGACATGTCAGAAAGAGGCCTTCAGAACACTGTCAACTTTGCAGGCTTAATGTTTGAAGGAGAGTTCATCTATAGGCATAGGAATGATATTTTCATCGTCGCATGCTTCCTCAGACACCTTCCAGTGCTATTTTTCCCCCTACAAGATGACTTATTTTTTTGCAATGGCAACATTGAAAACACAGCATACTGCAAACTGGGATAAAGAATCAACTTAACTAATAAGATTAAGACACCTAAATCATCATTGGAGCTGCTAAGATAGAAAGCATTGCATTACTATACAGATAGATTCATAATTTTGTTTTGACGTTACCTAAGCGTCTGAAATTCTGCTCTACATCTCACTGACTGTCATTAGTGAAAGATTTACATGAAAGGAGGAACCAGTCATATTTACTGACAAAACATCCAGGCAATAGAAAGCAAAGAAAAAAATTTAAGTTGTTTTGAATCCTGTCATTTTCTTAGTGCCCTACTTCCAAAATGTTTGTTCAGGATATTTGGGTCACGCATATTTGGATCAAGGTATCTGCTTTTATAATGAATACTATAGAGGTACAATTTTTTGCATTTGAAATCTTGTATTGAAATGTCAGCAATGAAATTATCATCAAGAATATGACCATGATCGTGACATGCCTTTTTGAGAGCAGGATTATGGTTGTTAATGTGTTTACAGTGTTTACGATGATACCTGTAAATTAAGTAGGCCATTCATTTTTAGGCATGAAAACTAAATGCTGCTTCACAAAGATGAAATGCTTCCCGAAAAGTGATAGTCTGGCAATGACGGGAGCTAATGTTCGTATTAAATATTTAATCTTATTTAAATGCATCCACTGACTGAATTCGTGCCATAGGGCCCATTTTGTTCTCCGCCACCTCGCATTGCTCTTTATAAGTCCTCTCAGCAAATGCTGTTAGGATAAGAAGTGGCCAGCATCTCATTTCTTGCATCAGGACTGCCTGTAAGTTTAGCTCCCTGTAATGTCTGTAACACTATACAAAGTCTTCTTATTCTGTTGCTGTTCAATGTGCCAGGACACCTCGAGTTCCTTCATCGGCTCTTCTCGGGTCAGGACAGTCTTGGAGCCTGGCCCGTGAGGAGTTTATCTTTCCAGAATTTGAGATGGCAGCTAGTTGTCCATGAAAAAATAAAATGGTGTGAACAGGGGAATTCTAACCTGGAACTTATAAGATTTAGTTCTATATGAAAGCTAATTAAACAAGTTATTCAAGGTCAGTACAGAAAATATGATGACTATGATGATTAATAATGAACTAAAGCTAATGCACTATAGCTCACTACAGATTTATATATTTGTTTTTATATTTTGGTATTTTTTATTTTTTGTGGCTTAGCTTATGCCTATTTTAATATCTTAACTGTAAACAGGTTTGCTGGGAAGTGAAGTGTACTTTCAGGTCAGGAAACACCAGAGCATACAAACTTCCTGCCACTGCAACCTCAGCTATGCACCAAACAAAGATATAAACATACAGTATGAGGGACACTGACAGAGGCCTGAGTTTGAGGTCCACTTCATACTATGCCTTGCTTATTCAGCACAGTCTTCATGAGAAAATACTTGACACACCAACTTTTACCAAAATAAAATCTGCTTGCCAGCTGTCCAATCTTTATCAATGAGATTTTGTTTTTCCCCCAGAATATGGTCGCTTAATATCCTGTACATCTATCCATTTTCTATACCATCTTATCCTACTGGGTCGCAGGGAACCTGGAGTCTATCCCAGGGACCATGGGGTACAAGGCAGGGTACACCCTGGACAGGGTGCCAATCCATTGCAGGGCACAATCACACACCCATTCATACACATACCCATTCGGACACTTTGGAAATGCAAATCAGCCTACCATGCATGCATGCATGCATGAATTAATATCCCTCTATCCAGTGTCACCTAGAAGGGGATGGCTTTCAATGGCTGGTTCCTCTCAAGGTTTCATCCTTATTCCATCTCAAGGAGTTTGTTCTTTCCACTGTGCGTGATTCTGACTTGCTCCTGCAGCTGCTTCTTTAAATCCAGCACCTTTCCATTTCCTTTGGACACAGTTCAGAATCCTCAAATTCACCACAACATGTACACCTGACTGAAGCACTCAATCATCCCAAGATGGAGACTGAGTGATCCCTACTGTTAAAACCTTCCTGAATGGAAACAGGGTCAGAGTGTGCTTCCAAAAACCACCTGGCCACATGCTACAGATAAGATTTCATCCAAATCCATGCAACAAGATTTAAAAGCATCTGTGGAGCGTCTGTTGAATTGGTCTGCTATTAGTCACTTTCAAAAGCTATAGCACAACAGTGACAGTCTAGAAGAAGAGAAGAAAAATCAAAAATATACCACAAAAATGAGACAATGCAGTCGATGTGTTAATAATTGCGAAATCTCTCTTGGCAGTGTTTTGGGAACTTCAAAGTAGGCAAGGCCAGACAAGACCCAGACTCCTCTAATTTCTTTCCCTCCAAGAGCTTCAGACACATAGACGCACAGACACAAAGCAGACATCTCAGCAAGCATTTCAGTGTGTGTATGTGTGCATGCTCCCATTGTCCTATGACCACCTCTGTTTCAGTCTTTTTGTGTCAATTTTCCCAAATGCGCACCTTGAGGGGGTGCCACGACCAGCAGGATGCATCACTCTTCTATATAGACGTGATGGTTTCTTGCTGCTGGCATTGAAATGTGGGTCAGGTTGCCATGGCGGTAGCCTAATTTCAACTACCTGTGCCAGTTGCTGTTAAGGATCTTGTAAAGCCCTTGAGAATTGTGATTTAGTGGCTTTAAGGGACAGTCACTGTTGAGGAAAGTAAATGATGGCTTCTCAATGTGACCTTTAACAAATGTATATCAATTTCATTGAAGAAAATGTGTACATTTTAATGCTTCAATCAAGTTACGCACCAATACACACCAACTCTATAGCCAGATATGAAAATCTCAGCTTACCTCCTCTATGTAGCTCTCCATGAAAGACCCACGGAACATGGCCGCCATCCAGTCACAGCTGGAGATGAGCAGAGGCTTGTGGGCAGGTAGGTAGCCATCGTCCAATCGGAACACCACATCTAAAACCATTCGGAAAAGAGCACACATCTTGGCGTGTGTCACAGAGTCGGGGCTACAGAGGGGGAAGACAAACAAACACAGAGAGACAGACGGAGAGACAAATAGACAGACAAACAAATAATAAATAGACAGATACACAGGGCTAATAAGAAGACCGAAAATAGTGAGGAGGGGCCTGGCAGTTGGGGCTAGATATGAAAATAAATATCCTTGAGTTGCACAGATGTCATTTTAATCCCTGAAAATCTGTACAGTGTATTTTTCCGAAGATAAACACATGTATATTAAATAGTTTTGCAAAGAGACACAGGCACATGTCATGTCATGCAAATGTCACTGCTCCATGTCATTATTTCAAGTTAAAAGTATAGAACTGCTATACAAAAAAATTAAATAGATAAAAAAAAAAAAAAAAAAAAAAAAAAAAAAAAGGTCACCTGTTAACCAAGTATTCAAATATAACGAATTGATATTATCAACGATATTAAAATACACAATTTATTTGGAAGAGTTGCCAAATCATTCCAAATAATGTATTACTCAGTCACTGAATTAAGTGTGCATCCAGGTCCTTGAACAAAATATTATTTAGGTCTGAAAAATATTTTGCCATTAAATACATCTTTCCATTAATCAATATTAAGATCTTTAATATCTAGTGAGGAGGTTGCATGGCGATTAGTCATTTTTTAACAAGTCGCAAATTCACACCTAAATTAAACATTACAGCTAACATTTGTGCCCCTACTTTTTGGTGCCCCTCCAAATATAAATGGCACCAGTCACCACTGATAACATTCACACAGCAAGCGCGAAAAGAAGGAAAGCATCGAAAGCAGACAGTTAGGAGAGATTAATGATGGCACTGGTCGAACAGAGAAGCAAATTAGTGACACAGTGATATAGAGGAAGATGGGTCATCATCATTAATGACATTAAACAAAGACAAACATAGAATACAAGACATGACCGACACAAATAATACACAAATAACACTTAGCACATATGTAACGACAGACATATTCACAGATCACACAATGGATCAGACGGACTCACTGACAAATATGAAAATAATATTCTACTTTGCAATGTAAATATCAAATAATAATATAAAGGAGTACAAATACATCACCAGAAGACATTGTAAGCAATTCTATTCGAATTCAACTAACATATGAATCGAAATAGAACTGCAAGTTTGACAATTGAACTTATTAGTCGGATTTATACATGAAATGATTCTACAAGTGGTTCATGACTGCAGACTAATAGAAGCTGTTACATGACAAAAATAACAACAGACTTACCTTCACTGGCAAGAACATCTACAGTAACAGGCAAACTGATTTAAGTCGAAAATAATATTGTGACAAAATATGAGGTAGCCAAAGATCTGGTGCCTACCAGCAAATGTGCCTTTGCTCAGGCACTCTTTGATTCGGTTAGCCCGGCGCACATGGAAGGCTTTGGTGATTTCCTGGTTCATGAAACTCTCACGGTTCAGCACGTTGGCCACCATCATGCGCAGATCAAAGACCTCCAGAAGCTCAGCAATGGTGGCCACCTGCATCAGGTCACTCCGGCCTTCATCTAGGTGACCTGTGTACAGGTACTGCAGCACGGCCTGAGCAAACATGAGAGACAAACATCAGCAGTTCTACAAATACACATGCAACCCTATTTCCTCATGCAAACACCACTGTATTTAACCCATAAATTATTTAAACAACATTTCTAAATTCTATATTGCTTAAAATTGCATATGAATTTTCATACATAACATGTATATTAAAAATAAATGTATTTTCTTTGTGTAGGACTACTGTAAGGATAAGGATAAAACATTATATCTGAAATGTAAAAAAAAAAAAAAAAAAAAAAAAAAAAAAAGGGTGTTTATAAACAAAAATTAAGTTTTAAAACTGTTAGTGTTAATGACCAAAAGTAGAGACAATATAAGTTCAGAACAAAATATAGCAGTTGTCTTGACATCTTGAATTTTCTTCACTATCTTCGATTTAAAAATAGTTTTAAAAAAAGAGTTTTGTTGGGAGTCTGGCACATTTATTTTTTTTGTTTTGGAATTCTGTATAGAAAATATCAGTTTATAAAGATATACTAGAGAAACACTGAGAACGGTAAATAGTTTATACAGCACCAGAAATCAGGATAAGGATACATGTTAAATTACAGTAATGGCCTCAAGTGAATTGGAGCTTAATTACATCTTGGCTGTTTTCACGAAAACAGCCTTGTCCATAGCAGTGGACACTAGAATGGAAAATGCCCAGAATTCCAAATTTGAATAAAATATTACTACATCTCAGAGCACACATCATGTAGATGGTATCATCTTTTTGTTACTTACCCTGAAAGGTGCCTCCTGAATGAGTGCATCCATGGACACAACTGTCATGAGTCTTGGTCGACTAGTTACCGGGTCATCCACCCTTTCCAGGTACACACCGAGGAAACCCCGGCCCCATCCTGAAAGTGGGCGGCCGGTCCCCAGGGACCCCACAGGGTACTGGCCCCTGACTGGAAGGGCATTATCACTTTGGGAAGTCCTCAATGAGCCCTGCTCCAGCAAAAGCAGTCTCCTTCCACCCTTGGTCCCCCCATCACCATCTTTATCAATGTCAAGGCTCTTGGCACGTCCTGCCTGCTCTTTGGCTCCTCTTCGACTTTGCTCCTCCTCTTCACCACCCTCCAGAGTCTCATCTCCATCCTTGTCCTCCTCTGTAGATCCTAGGTCCATGGTAAACAGGTCGTAGAACTTGGAACAGGAAGTGGCTAGGTAGAGTTTATGAGCAAAAACACGAGTGGCACCACGTTGGAGAAGGAACAGGACATCTGCACATAAGGGCTGGCAGAAGAGAGAGTTGGGGCCTTCTCCATCCATGGGAGGTGGGTCGGGGATACCTACTACAGGCCGCGGAGGCCTGGGAGGCAAAAAGGGGGCCTGAAGAAGAGGCCGCTGGACCTTCTTTAAATGGGACTTCCAGAATTGGAGGTGGCGACGAGAAATCAGTGCTGCACGGATGGCGTTGTCGAAGACGTCCTTGACGCCAAACTGGGCGACGATGCTGGTCTCGTAGTAGGGCACCCCTAGTTCTTTAGCCACCTCATGGCCTCGTTCTGGTGGAAGGATGTCAGTGGGTTTTATGGGTCTGAGGGGGGAAAAAAGTGATAAACAAATTAAATTCGAACTCAAGCAAAACAAAGGTTGAGTGGGTATTTCAAGGATAAAGGATTTGCGTCGTACTTGGCCAGGGGCCTACGTGCTCGGTTCACCGCGTCTAAGTCAGCATAACGGAGATCCAGCTGACAGCCCACCAGGATGATGGGGGTGCGGGGACAGAAGTGCTTAATCTCAGGGTACCACATGGTACGGACATGGCGGAGGGAGTTCGGGTTAGCCAGGGAGAAGCAGAGCACCACCACATCAGACCTAAAAATAATAGTGCATTATTAAGATTCTGTATAAATACGCATCGTTTTTAACTCAGATGTGAAATATTCAGACAGACATTGCCTTGATACATATTTATATCACCGTGTTTGGGATCATTTTGTTGTGACTCACTCAATGTATGAACAAAGACAAGGTGGATAATTATCATGAATATTAATGACAGTTTGGCAGGCAAAAATAAACATGGAGCGTTTGTGCAAATAATGACTTCACACTAGGCTTTAATTATCCCAGTTTTTTTTTTTTTTTTTTTTTTTTTAAAAACAGGGGCTTCCCTATTCTTCCCTGAGACATAAATTAATGAGGTGTTCACAAACAGTTGTGTGCATGCTGCCAGGCATTAAGGAATGCATTCCACAAGTACATAAATCTTATCATTTTTATTATTATTTAATTCTGACTCAGCATGACTAAACAATAGAGCCTTCCCTCAACTGTATTAAAATTAAATTGTCCCATTCAAAATGATGTGATTAAATCACTGCATGGCATTTACACTCACTTGCCGATAGGAACCCCAATTAACACTCAGTCAAAGTTCATTATGAAGCTAAGGTTTTTTTTTTTGTTTTTTTTTTTTAAATCCATATGAACATGCACATGCAAAAGCTCTCAGGTGTTGCATGATTACACATGTCAGGATTCACACACATCTGTTAATGTGTCTGTTAGAGAAACAGTGTGTGAATGACATTCATTCCAAGTATACGCTTGAACTAAGGAAAACATTGTTAAGACAAAACCCTGAACAAACCTAAGCATACACCTGGCCACAGCTTTTACCATTAACAATAATTAATAACTTTTTCTTTCAACTTGGACCATCCCAAGATCACTGACTCACTTACCCAGCTATGTTATGTATATAGATTCAGGGAGTTTATTACTGGAACTGCTGCTCTACAGGCTGTAACTTGTCAAACGTTTAGGTTGGCTTTAGATATACTGCTTTTTCAGTGGTGTGCTTAACGTTGTGGGTTGTTATGCAAAACCTGTGAGGGACACCACTGTCCACATTAAGTTACCCTTTCCAAGGAAGTACTCTGGCCCTTAGCCAGTTAAGCAGCAGCACCGGGCATTATCAGTCTCCTTGTATATTTGATGGTTAAACAGAATTGTTTACCCAATATAACACCCACGAGTGGAGTCCTTCTAGGAATTTGTCTCTCACTAATTTGAATCCAAAATGCAGAGCAGTGAGAAATATTGGCCAGTGGCCAAGGCGGGTTTATGTTGGGTAACGGTTGATGATTTGGTGCTGTGTTTCCACAACAGAACAGAGACGTTTACAGCATATCCTACACGCAATATCCTGCCCAGGCAGAACGGCTGAGCTGGCGATGGCATTTGTCAGAAACAGAATAGTATGCTTGCACTTTGGACAGGTCTGACCAACACATGCATCTACACATGCACTGGAAAAACAATGAGATGTGCACATTGTGTTCTTGCAGACAAAAACAAAATCACACAAGATCTCACAGCGCTGATGAGTGCAATAATTAAACGAACGTTCCAGCTATGCGAATCTTTATCTACAACATCTGTTTCCATGGCAAATAACCGACATGTTTCCTTGTAATGAGAAAATATATACTGAGAGATAAAAGACAATGGTTTTTGGTTCATACCCTAAATCCTACCGCCCTACCTTCTCCTCTTGGCTTAGCTTCCCTCTGAGCTCCTACGCTAAAAGCGCCTGAGCCAAAATATCAATAGTGATCTTCAGATCCTTTAATAAGAGCCTCCACACAGCCAAATTATGGTGCATTACCAGGCCAACCAGTAGGATTATGTGAGTACCTAAATCTTTGCAAGCCCACATGTACCACTTGGTTAAGGAAGATGAGTGGAAATCAGAGTATAAGATGAGGTAAGACTGTGGATGGAATTTATGAGAGGTCAAGTGGGAATGTTGCATTGTGTGGAGAGTAAATAGGCTTATGTGTAAAATAATGGGGTGTGATTGTACTGACCTGCCATAAGCAAACCGTCTGTCTTTGTGATGGTCTCCGAACGTGTCCCACAGCCTGAGAGACACGCTGACTTCATCCACCACATCTCTAGATCTTTCCAGCACCTTGGGGTGAGAGACAATTTTGTCCTTATGTATTCATGTTCAAATGTATTTTGGTTAGTTAGCCCAAGCACATATTAATGCAGAGTAAGTGCGACATATGATTTGGCAATAAGTACTTAGTTTATGGTTCTTTAGATATTGTGGTATGGCCTTAAGAAGAACACTGACAGGATTTGTCTTCTATCTGGTACAATGATAATCATAACAGTGACCTGAGAACTGCTAAACTTACAGTGGTTAAACTGATTTAACTGAACATGAAAGAAAAAGAATAATAAAACAGGAGAAAAAAAACAAAAAAACAAACAAACAAAAAAAAAAAAACCAACAAATAGAAGAAGAAAAATTACAAAGAAAAAAAAAAGAAAGATGAAGAAATAAGTGTCTGCTATATAGTTGAGGATTCTGTAAGAAACGCCATTATTTCTGTCAGTGTAATTTTTACAGGTGGAAGCCACCCACTTCATGTAGCACCCTTAGAGAGATATCTATATCTATATCCTGATCATATTTGTATACATTCCAATATGTTGTACAGATGCCATAGGTCTACCCACCTCCTGGCACACACGGTACTGGTCGATGGCCCACACGGTTGGCACGTGGGTGGCGAGCAGCTGGTACTGCGTGAGGGTGGCATTGCAGGCACGAGCACAAATAAGTCTGGTTTTGCCCACCGCGTTATCACCCACCACCACACACTTTATAGTCTCCACATTAGGCCTTTCATAGTCTGTGTCTATATCCATGGAGAGGGCCCTGAGACAGAGAGAGCAAGTGACAGGAAAAGGAAAACAGATATGCATGAAGAGTAATCATAGGGGAAGCACTAGTTATAAACACAAATGTATCTAAACTGACACATAATGTCCTCATTTGTCTGATAATATGAATCATACCTAAATGATGGCACTATAAAGTACAATCATAAAAATGTATTTCATGAAAAAGATATTTCATGTCTCCAAGAAAAAAACAAAAGAGTTCAGAGAAGCGATCGCTTGCTTATACACCCCTCCCAGGAAGCAACATAGACATCGTTCATTTCGGTTTTCCCGTTTTTTCTGAGCAAGAGACCAGCCTTCCTGAGGATCTGTGAGAGCCAATGCTACTCACAGAGACCAAAGCCCAGTGGCAGAGTTTATTTTGGAAAAGTGCGTAAGAGTCCCATCTGCTAATGTGGACTACATGAAACCCTGAGCTTTTGTGCGCACGCTCACACTCTCACACACACCTACTTAACTCCCCAGGCATTAATCCACACTAAGACAAGGAAGAGGAAAAAAAAAAAACATTACCTACTTAAAGGATGCTGTTAGATTTGGCGACTGAGCAACATAGCAGTACATGCTGTAATCTAATATCCATGACAACAACAACAACAAAAAAAGGCTTTTGTAGATTTGGACATGATTAAGCAATGAGAGCTAGTCAGCATTGTTTCTTCTTCCAAAGAAAATGATGGAACGGGTGAGGAAAGTGTGGAATGAAGGAGCCGTTAGGTTAGTATGAGTAGGCTAAACACACCTGCACAAGACAGTTGGAGGTCTTGTGTTCAAAGGTAAAGTGAACACATAGTGACTCATGGCGTTACAAGAAGACTCTCAAATTCAATTTGCGTATTGTAAAATCCTACTCCAGTCCTTTCAGACTTACAAAATGTAATTATCTAGAGAGCCATTCATTCACTGACATTTCTCCACACTAAATTCCTCAGCCCCACACACCTTAAAAGCGTCCCTCATGCAAGAACGAACAAAGCGGTCGCCTTGCAACACTTTCCATTCAGCAAAGGATACCGCTATCTGCATTACAAGCAGTAGAGCATTCGACAACCCAGCTCTGACGGCCTTCCTAAAAAAAGCATCTATGAAAGATTGATCGAGCTGCTGCTTATTATGCCATTGACAAAGACGTCATTGCTGGGACCGGCTATGCCAAGCTGGGGGGGGGTGTCTAAAAACAGCTCCTATTCAAAAGGGACATATGAGCCATCTTTTCAGCTAGCGTGTCCCTCTCGTCTCATCTCTCAAGGATGAGAAGGCAAGACTGGCATCATTCACCAGAAGGCTGAAAGAAGGAGAATGAAGGCAAGAAAGACACACCATTCTTCAATAAGCTGTAATAAGTTTTCCAGCAAACACATTACAATGCGTCTACATTGTCTATGACTTGACTTGTGTACGATGGCGTCAATCCGGGAATCACTCTTCATCATCCTTCCAGGATTCAATCAGTGTTTCTAATACTGATGGTCCAATGGCATAAAATTTCATGTCATAATATTTGAAAATATTTTCCCTGCGTGATGCAAGCTGTGAAGAAAATGAATTTTTTTTAAATTTAACATCCATAATAATTACATAACATGGAAACAAGCAACCACTAATACCAATATAGATTTTAACATTTTATAGGCCTGAAATTCTCAATCTTTTTATAGTCAGGGACCTTTTAACCATTCAATCACCCTCAGTACGGATTTTGTTTTACAAACTATTAAAAGGCATATCAGGCATATTATGTAAATGCATACAATACAATTGTGGTTAATTATTCTAATGATTACCTTTCCGTTTATAGAACCCATTTATATTAAAATTGTCATTAGATTCAAGTTGACATTATTTAAAAAGGCATAACAGCTTTGATAATGGTGGGTTGTGATTTCCACCATTGTAATAAAATTTGAAACTCGTGAACCCCCCGGCTAGAAGTAGAACCACTTTAAGAATCTTTTCCCAGCCAAAGAAATCTTCACGAATCCTTTTTTCTAAGAGTGTAGGAGGAAGCAGCCTACCTTGACGTTTCTATTTCGAAAGTACAGCCGTTACATGTTGCTCAAAGTAAACAAAAACCCTGCCTGCTTTATTCGCACAGGATAAGAGCCAACTGACAAGGATCAATGGTTAACTTGACTTTATGCTAGTCATGCTTGCGATGACCCAATATATAATATAATTTTTTTTTTTAAATCGTGCTAAGGGTCAAAGATAATGTTTAGAACCTGTAGAATGATGTGAAGAAAGCTTAATATATAGGTATAGTTTCTCCATGTCCCTACATTTAGTCAATGAAAAGAAAAAGTGTGTCACTACAACACCATGGCGCTGACAAAGTACAGAAAAGAGTAATGTCATGTGTGACATATAATGATTCCACATTGTTATTTCCTTTCAATCAAAGTGTATGGGGATTTTCTGATTTAGTGCTTATAATGTAAAATGCACACGGTAGCTGGGTTTAGAACAGAAAAGCGCTTGATACCTACGATCTCTGCAGGCCAGTAATCAGCTTAGTGACAGAGACAGTATGATGTAACCTAACAGCAAATACCTTTTTCAGGGTTATACAAAAAAATAAAAAATAAATAAATAAAAAAAAAAGAGAGAGAGAGAGAGAGAGAGAGAGGATATTATCCCGCCTGTTTTTGTCTCCATGTCTCTCTCAGGATAGCAATCGTGTCAGGGATTGAGCTGGATGATGGTAAAAAATATATTATATGTTGATGTTAAATTATGAATATTCAAAATATTGTTTCAATTTTCCAATGCTTTACCAAAACGCAAAAGCTTTTGGATGTAGGGCTCTTATGCCACTGTGCAATCCAACAAGAATGTATTGATCTATATGCACACACCATGCTGCAAGCAGATGAACTGAGAACTAAAAATTCCAGAAACCAGATACCTTAAGAACAGCATTTCGTTTCACTTCCATCAGCTGACCGACAAGCTGGCTCACACTACAGAACACACACACACACACACACACACATGCCTACACCGGGGTAGACACAACAGGTATCAGTGTATCTCGTGAGCAGGGACAGTAGAGTGAGTCAAAATACTCAGTCATAGAGAGTCAGGGGTGCATATTGCTTTTTTAGTGAAAGGCAGAGTATGGAGAAAGACACACTTTGAAGCTGTCTAATGGGAAGCTGGGGGAGAGAGAGAGAGACAGAGAGACAGAAAATGAAGGAATGCAATGAGGGACAGCCAATGTGGGTAAGAGAAAGAGAGAGAGAGAGAGAGAGAGAGAGAGAGAGAGAGAGAGAGACGGACGCCTACTCCATTCACAAACATTTCACAACCCACACAATAGGCCTTCTGCTCAATTCAACTGAGCCAAGCTCTGTTTCTTTAGACTATATGCACAAAGTTGCTAGTTTATTAGGTACACCTCCTGGGTGTCTACACTCAGTAAACATTATCAGATACACCTGCCATAAAGATTACTTTGTAGATATATAATTAGTGACTGTGCTAAGCACAATGCATCATCTCGCCTCGCCTCGGTCCATGAAAGAGACCACAACAGAGCCACTGCTGAACAGACATTACTTGCATGATGGAGCAAATAACATATGTGCTGGTTAAACACTGACTACACCGGGCACTTCATTAGACACGCCCACCTTGTGGGTACAACCTGCAGGCGTACTGTTACAGACCAACTTTTTCCACACACAGCTGTTTTACCTGTTCTCTAGTCCTTTATCAGAGGCGAGTTTACCACAGGACCTGCTTACCTTCTATACATGTGACGTTTGACACTATGTGCACTAAACAACATCTGCACATCTGTATGTGATGCAATACAGAGGCCAATCCAGGCTCATTTCTCTGAGAATGCCGAGGCCTGAGTTGAACATGCTGCAGTGCTGCAGTGTTTGGGTCAGATTCAACTCTGAATTGGCATCAGCGCAAAGGATGTCTGAACCAAAAACCTGCTACTTTAAGATGGTCAATGCTATCAACAGAAACCAGCTCGGTGCTAGTATGTGCCATTGGCTTCCTCTGTATTCTCCAGAAATGTCACTGAAATTTAACAATTACACAGTATAAGCAAAGATAACTTTGGAGGAGTATTGTACAAGGCAAGGAGGAGAAAATGAAAGATGGCTGTATGAAAGTGGTATTTGTTGCAAAATTTCTCACAATTCTTTGGTAAAAAAATGACTGTCTCAACTGCGTATCTCTATATTCGGCTAGATTGTGTAATAAACTGTAACACACTTGGGATAAAAAAAATCATCCAAATGTCCATCCATCCATCTTCTATACCGCTTAATCCTTTTCAGGGTCACAGGGAAACCTAGAGCCTATCCCAGGAAGCATCGGGCACAAGGCGGGGTACACATTGGACAGGATGCCAATCCATCGCAGAGCACACAATCACATACACATTCAGACACCCATTCATACACTACAGACACTTTGGACATGCCAATCAGCCTACATATCTTTGGACTGGGGGAGGAAACCGGAGTACCCAAAGCATGGAGAACATGCAAACTCCGCACACACAGGGCCACGGTGGGAATCGAACCCCCGAACGTGCTAACCACTAAGCCACCGTGAACCCTCATCCAAATGTATTAATTTGTAACTCCTATAGTTACATGTCACAAAACAATATACTCTCCAACTGGTTCTGCTTTTGCATTGATGCAAAAGTTGATATAAAAGCAGAACAATAGACCAAAGGGGACTGCCCTTCATGGCAGAATGTGTGTGTGTGTGTGTGTGTGTGTGTGTGTGTGTGTGTTCTGTAACAAGTCCAGCTGCAGAGACTGCCAGCACATAACCAGGAACCACAGGTAACACAGCACCTAAAACACAGCTGTCTGTAAGTGGCCTTTGGGACTAGACTATACACTACAAAACCACACACCATGTTGTGAACATTTTCTTTTGTGCTGTTTTGTGTGTAGGTTAGTCTGTTTGCCAATTTGTCCAAACAACACATTGGGTTTTGGAAGGGGATATGTAAAAACAGCCACTGCCACGGGCAAGGCGGGTGCTGGAATGGTTACATAATACAGTGACCTGCTAGTAACACAGTTTACGTGAGACAGCGTACTGCAGAGCACTTGGTTGTTTACACACATAATCGCTAGAGTATAACCGTATCAGATGCATGTGATGACGCAAATGCATTTTGGTTCAATTTAGGCTTGGTGACAAAAGCGAAAACAAGGAACATTCTTTTGCCTCAATATAGATAGTAGAACCTATAACCTAGAATAACCTGAGAGAGAAATAAAATGAATAAGTGACGTGTTGAATAAGTGAATGTGTTGATAAATGATGAATTTATCTCTGACAAGGACAAAGAGAAAGCAAGTGTTTCACTCTCCTTTAAGTCTTCTATCAGACTCCAGATCTCATACTACAGCCATTAAGACTATAATGAAGTCCATTACATTATGACTGTATGCTCTATCTAAAGACTTAAACCAACCCTCTGATGATGCACACAAACCTGCAAAGACAACTCAGCCATGCACACAAATGCATGCATGCATGAAAAGGCTGAATCAGGATGTTGGTGCGCAACATAGCAACCTGCCAAGTAACTGCACTGTGATGTTTAACCAGGCAAAACACTCCCAAGGATAGAGGCCCTGTGGACCTCAGCTGTCAGATGCTCACCAAACATATCCAGTCCTTTGCCCTGAAAGGTAAACTCAGCCAAGGACAGAGTAAGGCTCATTAAGTCTGGCCAGGACCCTTTCCTTAAGTTCCAACATTGCTGCCAAAGTGAATATAGAGGTTGAGTCTCTCTTCTTATCTGGAATCAGGGTGTGTGTTTTAATGTAAAACAAGGCACTACAATATCATCTCTTTATTTGTGCAACAAATGCAGAATATGCAAATACTGCAAATATTTAACCAGTTATGCACGATGTTTGTTTTTTCTGAGAGTAGTTTCAATCCTAAAGCCTCGGCAGTTGAAATGGTATGTGTAAGTCATAAAACCATTTACTGTGAACAACACAGAAATGCAAGTTTTCTTTATCTGCAGAAATTTCCATCCATCTGTTTTTCATACCACTTATCCTACAGAGGGGAGTCTGGAGCCTATCCCTGGGAGCTCAGGTGCCAACCCATCGCAAGGAAGGCACAATCATGCACATGTTCACACACGCTACGGACAATTTGGAAATACCAACCAGCCTACAATGCGTGTCTATGGACTGGGGAAGGAAACCAGAGCACCTGGAGAAAACCTGAGGTATGATTTGAACCCACAACCCCGGAGTTGCGAGGGAAGTGTGCTAACCACTAAGCCCCCAGCTGCAGAAACCTGAAAGTGAAGAATGCAACAAACAAAATAGCTAATAAAGTGAGAACACAGTCATATGGTCAGGTTACGGTGTTGATGTTAGAAAAACAAGAACATGAGCAGGTTCACGGGGGGAAATGTGAGGACAATTTAATGCTTGATAACAGTGCTGTCAACGTAGACAACATTCACAAGCTTTCCTCAACTAGGCTATTGCACGAGTCTGAATGGTATTTGTTGTGCTTTATTGGGTCTGAACATTATATCAGCTGGAGGAACTAATCCGGGATTGTGGCCTCTATGCTAAAAATAAATAAAAGCCAACACAGTTTAGTATTCGGGAGGAAGATTGGTTCGGAGTATTTCGTGCGATTACATCAGGTGAAGAGATGCTGAGAAGCTTCTGCGAGGCCATTGAAAAGCAGTCCATTCATATTTCCAAGCATTTCTGTTCATTGATAATGGATTTCATTATGAAATGCAAATCAAGTGCGTGCTTTTGTAATCGGAATTCTGGTTGATTTTGAGATGAAATGTTAACTAAGCTTCTCTCTGTGTGTGTGTGTGTGTGTGTGTGTGTGTGTGGGCGGGGGGGTTAAATGGGTTCCAGAAGTAAGCCGCAAAGATCCTGTGCAAAGGGTGAGTGAGTGAGAGAGAGAGTGAGAGAGAGAGCGAGACAGACATAGAGAGACAGAGAGAGAGAGACAGAGAGGGCGCGCGCGAGAGAGAGAGAGACAAAGGGAGAGAGAGAGAGAGACAGAGAGAAAGATGCAGCAGAGCGGTGCCAAGCCCATGCATCTTACCGCGACCGGACAAAGGAGAACAAAGCCATGTGTTACAGCGTTGAGAAGCAGCGCAAACTGCAGACTGGCTGCAGTGACAGCTTGCAATTCCACCCAAATAAATTCATCATTGCATTGCAATTCCAGCTGTTTTCAAGTCGTGCATGTGATTCACTTCTCCTACAAACCCTGACACATTTCCCTACCTTCCAACGCTTCCAGAATTGACCCACATGCCAGTCCGGGCGCAGGTCTAAAGATAAAACGCGAAATGAGATGAAGTTGTGAAGAGAGCTCATTCGCTCGAGCCTGTCACAAAGGAAGCATCTTCGCTCGCGCCTTTGCTGAGCCCGTTAGAAGTTTCCCGGATGCTCAAAACTGGCCGGTGACTCTGCGGACTTGTTCCGCTTTCTCTCACAGCGCCTCACAACCGCATTTAAACCTGTCGTCTATTCTGTGTAGGGGGTCGTGCTTAAATGTTATTGTTTTTACAGTTGATTCCGGTCACAACACACGCCCCTCTGGCTTTGCGTCATGCCGACTCAACTCAACCCCGAGTCAATGACGTAGGACAAACGGGAGCCAATCAGATGCGCAGCCCCGCCCCAAAACGGAGTATCTCGAGCTCTGTTAACCCGCGCCGTTCCGCAGTCAGGCGCGCGCGCGCACGCACACACACACACACGCACACGAGACGCACGAGGAGATTACAAAACACTGGTCACTCGCGTGATCACAAGATCTGAAACTGCTACAAGACCTTTTCAAAACACTCAGCTGCTTTTAATGTCAGTTTGCTCTGTATTACAATCACCTGACTCTCAACCTCAAGGGTCTACAGGGGTTTGGGGTCCGTAGCCAAAATATGGGAATGGGGTCCTCATTTCAGTGTTTTAACATGGATATTTACAACCCCAATTCCAAAAAAGTTGGGACACGGTGTAAAATGTAAATAAATGTGAATAAAAACAGAATGCAATGATGTCTCAATAAAAACAATAAAAACAGTCTCAAATAAGTTAGGACAACAAAAGCCTGGAAAAGTAAAACTAAAAAGACACAGGTGGAGGAACATTATGCAGCTAATTAGGTTAATTGGCAACAGGTCAGTAACATGATTGGGTATTAAAAAAAGTATCTTAGAAAGGGAGAGTCTCTCAGAATTAAAGATGGGATGGAATCTGGATGGAAGCATATGTTGCTCTAAAACCTGTATATACCTTTCATCATTGATGGTGCCTTTCCAGATGTGCAAGCTGCCCATTCTATAGGCATTAATGCACCACCATACCATCAGAGATGCAGGCTTTTAAACTGAGCGCTGATAAAAAAAAAAAGCCCGATGGTCCCTCTCATCTTTAGTCCTATGTAAAAAGTTACATAGGCAATTTTAGCCCTTTACATGGCACACCCCCGGAACCCCTAGAAATTTAGAAATACTTCTGTAAAAGTCTTGGGTCACTTGTGCCCCAGTAGTGATCAAACTCTAAACACCTCTGGTTGGAAGAAACTAGATTTGACCACTGCATTTATCTGTTTATCAAATATAACCCCCAGGTTTTTCACTGAGGGTTTAACATAGTTTGCCTGTGCTAAGTCTGCCCCTGAGGATGAATTAAATGATCAGGAGGTCTGAAAATCAGGATAATCAGAAAACATCTCTGCCTGTCTTAACTCTTTACTGTGGCCGGCTTTACCTGTGAAACTTTTACACAGTTAGTTGCAGGTTGCATTACAATATTCATGCAACTTGACTGTCACACAAAAGTATTCCACATTAATCAAAGACAAATGCAATACATGTGCAGCAAATAATCTACTTTATCTGGGAAACTTTGTGACAAAAACAAAGAGGAAAAGTAGAGCAGAATATTTCAAATGTACGATTAGGTAAGAAACAATTAGCAACTGCCAGGAGAGTGTTTCCTTTTGGCTGCAATTTCCGTTCACTTCTGTGCCACAAAGCAGAATTATGTTAAACGCAGGATTACAGCAGAGTTATATCAAAGTGTTGTGTAATACTCCTTCTGTGAACATTTTGGGGTTTTCCTTGCTCCCAACTTACCTAAGTTAACCCAGCAGCTCATTGACAAGACTGAACTGTATTGACGTGAGTTCAAGGAGGGATAACAGAGGGCAGGTGTACTCCAAGATCAAGATCTGAGAATTTGCTTCTTGATTTATTTGTTAATTTAAAGGATCGAATATCCCACCTCTGGCCATGGTCTTCGCATTAATCCATTAGATCATTTCAATGAATTAAAATGAAGAGTGACTATATACTTGTGGCATGCAGAGTTAAATTTCACCAGGAATGCAGCTAACTTCAACATAGCTATATTTTAGGACACCACCAAGTTTAACAAGTTTTTGCAGATGTGTGCCATTGAGCACAGATTAAGAACACTGACCTCTACTGGTCGACTGGTATATTTCCAAACTGAAATGAACACCGCTTTGATGTGTTACTCTAAACCAGGGGTCAGGAACCTATGGCTCATGGTTCTTTCAATGATTGCCTATGGCTCAACAGCAGGAAAAAAAAAAAAATTAGGAATCATGAAAGCTAGTATGTCAATTTCAAGTAAAACTCTACATAGTACATATTTTAAAATATTACACAATTCATAATCGATGCCTGTTTGTCATGTATACACCAACATGTGGCACAACAAGCTCAAAATTCATTGGACATTGTGGAGCAGAGCAGTAATTTCTTGGTCTAATTCATAGCTCATAACTCAAACGATAACGAGTATTGTTCTTTCCAGTCCGACGAATTTGCATATTTAGAAGTTGCATTAATGGTAAGTAGTGTTAAGTTTACTCTTACTTACCTACTGCATCTTGTATTGATTTACCATTTGATGAAACTATCATAATTGGTTAAATGACGTCCAAGTTCCACCTACAGGCCTATTAGGTAAAGTGCAGGCTGTTTGGTCAAGAACCCGCAAAATGTTAAATGGCCTTTATTACATTAGCACTTTTTATAATTATGCAATAATAGTAAATATAATAACTATAAGAAGAAAAGACATATAAACATCAAAAAATGTAAAAATGAAAAAAACTTTTCTCTGGCTCTTTTAAGAAAAAATCATAACTTTTTTTTGGCTTTCATGGCTATGCCAGGTTCCCGAAAAGGTTCCCGACCTCTGCTCTAAACATTACATCAACTCCCATTTGTATATCAGAGTAACCCCTTTAAATAAATACAGCTTTTTAGAAAATGCCCATGCTCAATAGGCCCACTGTGAGACTGTGAATGAGCATGAGCTCATCACTCAGAGAGTGGCAGTGGTGTCAGTCGCAAGCCTGAGCAAGTTGTACGCCTTTTGTTCCCACACTTTGGCCAATGCAAGCCTTTCCACCATCCGTCTGAAGCCCAGCTGGACACTAGCAGGCAGAGTGGTGCCCAGAGTAGCAGCAGACCCTGAGAAAATGATGCCCTCTTGGCCCCTCTGGCATGTCCAGAAAGGAGAGCGAGTGGGAGAAGTGGACCGGGTGGTCAGAACAGAGAGTGCATTGGGCATGCTTATGAAAATGGACATGAGAATCTAGGGCTGCCTATAAAAAGGAGTTCAGTCATGTTGTATTTGGTGTAATGTATGTCACACTGTTTAAACTAGGCCATACACACTATGGCAGGCAGTGAGACAGAGACACCAATTAGTCAGCCAACTTCCTCTGAATGGACGACTGGTAAGTCTGAGAACTATTACAGAATGTCTGCTGGATTGGCGTGTGTCAATATGTGGTGGACAAACATAATCATAGACAGATATCTGAAACATCTGGAAAATATCCCTCTAAAGCATATACTCCTACTCACATAGGCTATATGGGTCAAAGATGGAAAGACACTTCTTAATATTATTTGTACTCTAATTCTGTGCTGTTTCAGAAAAATAATTATGGGGTGGAATGATATGACTCCACATGAAGTGGAGGGCTGTTACCACCCCAAAGTGATTATTTTCTAATAATAGCATGTCCGGACATGTTTAATTCCTTGCATGCCACGGTGAACTACTATAAACATTATTTTTTAAACATTTGTTGTTACATTTCATGTTGTGGAACATCCATGAAACAGTTACTGTTATCACTTATGTTACAGCAGATATAAACAGTCGGTCCTGCACCAGTCTCGCTCTTTATGCACTCTTGAAGTTATTGAGGTGTGGGGAAAAAAATCTAATAAAAATGCAGCATGTCATGTTACCGAGAAACCGGAAAGCACATAGTCGTCTGTCCTGAAGAAACGTATTGAATGATGCAAAGTGCTGATGACACTGAAGAGTCCTTCCATGGTCCATAAATATCTTCTTAAAGAAAACTTCACCATATCAATGATTATACTCTTTTCCTAGTTACTACAGAAATGATGACATATTAGAACAAACAGCACTACTGTCAGAGCTGTTACCTTAACAATCAAAGAGATCAAGCTGTGCTGCGTTATAATTAATATGAAGGCAGAATGATGGTTTTCTGTGAAATAAACAACCTTTGGACACATCCCATCTGTGATACACCCACCCTCTGGTGTTTATTACAGACACAAATCCCCCCACTCTTTCATCCTCTGATACACGCACACACAAACAGACACACACACACACACACACACACACACACCCTTAACCAGTTCTCCATTCCAGACTCCCCAGGCACTGAAGGGGCAGGCAGGCTGACAGTAGGGTTGTGAGCTAAATCGGGCAGAGGAGACAGCAGACATTTAGGGCACCACAGCTGTACTGAGCCGCTCGCTTGTCCCCAATTCACAAACAGCAGACTAGCCCTGAACTGTCACATGCCTCACACCTACTCGTCCTCTTACACTCTGCACTAAGTGTTCAGTCACGCTGTCTCGAAGCTCAGCCTCGATACATCAGTCATCGTACACACCTTTACTGAGGTAGCACACTTGCATGTGCTAATTGCTTTCCTCTAAACATGAGATATACAGACGTCGTTCCCACAACAAAAAAAATACAAAGAAGAGGAAGTGGTTCTGTGGTATCAGGAGGATAGCATAGTATATGGGCAACTTGTGAGTGTGTCACTGTGTGTACAGAACATCCAAATGAGATAAGACCAAAGAGATATTATATATTGGAGATAAAGGAAGGAAAAGGGAGAAGAGGGAAAGCGTATGCAGGAAATTGCCACAGGACAGGGCGTGCGCAAGAAGGAATGGAAAGAGGACAGAGGTGGAGGAAGAAAATATTTGGAGCACAAAGAAGCTGTAGAGAGAAAGAGTGACAGTAGAGGGTGTGGAAGAACAAGGAAGAGACAGCAGAGGAGACGGAGGCTGCAAAACCAAGGTGGCCCACACAGGAAAAGTGAAGGAGGAACAAAGAAACTTGAGAAAAACAGGGGAGAGGCTGAAGACAGAGGCAATAAATAAAGAGGCAAAGGCATGAGATGAACAGAACTCTACTTGTTTACCCCGTTTTATCTCATTGTGGAAGGAACAGGTCATACCATATTATTGATGCAGAATTTCAAGCTCTCCAAGTATGTTGGCACTGCACATTGTGTATTGTTGTGGGTGATCTACTTACTGCTCTAATTCATGTATGGTAATCAGGCTGAAACGTCACAGGACAGGGTTTTTTTTTCAAAACAAGAACTGTATGACTATTATTCTATCACTTGATAAATATTCACTACTGCTCCTATACTGTTATCACAAATGAAGTGGATTGTTGTGCCATGTTCATTTTGGTTACGTAGTATGTGAAAGATTTGTAGCTCTCATAGTTCAGAATGTTCTATATTGTTCTACATTGTCATATCCCATATTGTTTATCCTCAGAGCTGTTATGTCACTTAGCCAACATGGGAAGCCATGTGCAGTTTGGATCGTTATTTTCCCTGAGCACTTCTCTGAGCCGTGTCCTGCTGGAATGGGTAATGGTGGCGAAGTGGGGCAGATGTTTGCTGAAAAGTGCTGTTGGCTTAGGTGACACGGTGCAGGTGCCTGAGAACACTGTCAGCACATGCCGAAAGACAAACACACACCCAGATAACTCTAGCATACAAAAAAATCTGGCTTGCTCTATAATGCATGCACTTGAATTCACACGCTCACAGTTCCTGCCAGCCCACATAGTCAACCGCCATCTCTGGACTGCAGATCCCTGTTCTTAAGTGCAGGAGATCATGAGAGTGGAGAATGCAGTCCTGGTGTTACCCATAAAGCATTGGCTTCCCTGAGACCCAGTGCTAATAAACATTATAGGGTGGACCCTTTTCCACTTCCAGCCTCCAATAATCCCTCTCTGATTTATTGCTTCTGAGGCTAAGCAAATAATTACTGTAGGTTGGAGGTGGAACAGGGTCAGTAGATGCTCCTCATTCTTCAGTAGCTTAAAGCTTTTTTTTGATGGAGATGGAATGAACTTAACGGAGCTCCAGGAAAGCCTGTAGATTCAGGGGTCATCAGGGTTTATCGGACATCTGAATAATAATCTTCCGCTAGCTATTATCATTTCCACTAGTGTTCCTATTTAGACATTGGGCAGAACACAAGATTTAGATAAGATGCTAGACGTAACTGAAAAGCTCTGATCTAATCTGCTCAAACAATTCTTTTCTTGACCATTTTAACCATCATGAGCAAGACACTCAATCAAATACGATGACGTTAGAATTCCTGTCTGTGTTTGCTTTACCGCAATCTGCTTTTTTTTTTTTTATAGCAGCTCAGCTTTTCTAGTTTATGTCTTTACCTATGAGGGGAATGGAAGGGAACAGAGGCACATGCACATTAGCTAATATTCTCAGCTGGACATTGCACAGAGGTTAAACATTATGTTCTTTAAACAACCCGCTCAAGTGAAGAGGCTAATCTCATTAAGTCTTCACCCAGCCACTCCAGCGCCAAGGCTTAATCACAGGACTGCGCTATGGTTGAGTACCTAGACATCTGATTTACTGTGCCAACCTCTTTCAGGCTTAGGGCTAATTTGCCTGCGGATGAGCTGAGTTCAGATACAGAGCATGTGCACATATAAACATGCTGGTATTATCTGTCGTAATGAAGAGGCTGAATATCAAATGTACTTTCTTGCAAAAACACACAGCATCATATTGCATGATCATTTTTTCTTTATGCCTTCTTTAACCAACATTGTGCACTAGACACCATGAGGATTCACAGAACACCAAATATACATTTAAATGTACCTGGTTTAAGCTGGTCCATCCAAAGAACCATGATCTAAAGCAGGGAAAATGAATCCTGAATCAGCAAGTGAATACTGCATTTTACAGCCATTAATCATTGTCCTGAGGTGTAGGACAGGCTGCTGTTACCAGGCATTTGCACTTGTGTGCTAGTTGCAGGAATGCTGGAATCTTCTTAAGCTTTCGGAGTTTTGGATAAATCTTCACAAACCCTCACACGTTGATGTGTAAACACTTCAGGCTGGATGAGCCAACTGAATTAGCAAAGAGAGCAAATAGAGCAAAGGAAGAGTTTGAGTAGATATTAAAAAAAAAAAAAAAAACACTCAAAAGTCACGTACTTTCCAATTATTTTATGAAAGCTGAAAATGAAGATGAAATACTTTTTTTTTTGTTTAATTTGAGTTAAATTAACAGATTTTTTTTCTTTACTTCATTATTAGCAGTATGTGAATAGTTAGGAAATATAATCCTTTAAGCGGTATGTAGCCTCCTAATGAACGCTAATTAAGGCACATGAAACGCAACTTGCATTCTTACACTATTGTAAAGAAAAATTCTTAAGAGACAGGGAGTGGAGAAGGAATAAAGAAGGGGTGGATTGGACAAACAGGTTGATCAAATACACGTCCCTGCCAGGGTAAACACCTCAGGAGCTCATGCTGTGGGCACAACAGGCCAAGCTGGGATCAGGCTGTCCATCTCTGGGGGAGCGGAGGAATGCCGCAGGGCTGTAGACAAGGCTCGCTTTAATTCTGCCCTGCATGGAGCTTGGAACCAGAGATAGAGAGGAGAGAGAGAGAGAGAGACAGAGAGAGAGAGAGAGAGAGAGAGAGAGAGAGAGAGAGAGAGTGCACTCATCACACTCTCACAAAGACATACTGTATGTCAAGTCCATTACTGAGATGCTCTTATAGGCCATAGAGCTTTCATCGTAGGCTGAGGGATAGAGCAGGGAAAAGAGAAAACAGCTAGCTAAAGAGAAGGAGGCTACTGTTTCTTTTCTGCACCCATCTCTCTCTCTCTCTCTCTCTCTCTCTCTCTCTCTCTCTCTCTGTTATTGACAGTATTGCTCTCTCTGTCTGTCTCTCACTTTTTCTCTCTTTCTGAGTGCGTGTGTGTGCTTCTGACACAGTCTCTCCTGGGACATGGGCTTTCAGCACAAACAGGAAGGGGTTTTGTTGTGACGACTGTGCAAGGGTGGACTGTTGATTGGGTGATGATGTCACACTTACGGAATGCACACGCACCATGTTTAAAATGTAGAGAATAAACATCTAATGAAGCACAGACAAACATGGATAATGCTGTGCATGCTTGCAGCTACAACAAGTGTAGAGACAGTAGGTCATGGGGTAAACACACACAAACATACACATACACATCATGCCTGGTGCCCTGTAGAACATTTCTGAACAGCAATGGAAAAATCCATACCGTTGTTAGCACCATGCCCATCACCAATAGGCTCCAAGCAGCCATCAGCGATGGAAAAAAGTACACTGACACCAGGGATTAAGTGTGCTCTTTGAACAACAGACTTACAGATAACAACAGATAAATTACTGTAAAACTATACTGTGATAATTATAATGGACAGATAGCTTTATATTTATGAAATTATCCCTATCATAGATTTGTTAAATTTCAGTTTTTTTCAGTCACACTGTATAACTGAGTCAGCTTAAGTGATCATGTCTATATTTAACATGGGGAGAAAAATAGGGGAAACAAATAATAATTCAATAATTAATGCATAGAGTGGAGAACAAAAAACAAAGAAAACATCCAGTGGTTCTGCAGATGCCTCGTTGACGAGAGAGGTCAGAGGTGAGAAGCCTACGGTAATTTAAATAACCACTCTTTATAGCCATGATGAGTAGAAAAGCATCTCACGCCAAACCTTGTGGTTGGTCTACAATGGCTGAAGATGACATCAGGGTTTGAATCCTGTCAACCAAGAACAACCAAGATCTGAGGCTACAATGGGCACAGGCTCACTGAAACCGGACAAAACACCCAACCTTCAACTGTCCTGACTTAACATTATCTGAATGATGCATTTGCATTGCACAACTACTGACTGCTGTTTGATTAAATTACCTTCCCTATACTTAATGCAAAATGGAATTTAGATTCCATTGTAAGTATGGGGAAATATTCTGCGCCTTGTTTTTATAGCACATTTCTGAAAAGGGCTGTGGTGGTGGCCTCCTAGTTTCAGTTGTTTGGAAGTATTATACAAATGCCTCTCCGGCAACTCCCAGCTTGAAGCAGCCAGTCAAGCAACATTTGATCAAGTAAAACATGACCTGTGGTTCAGGGCTCACCTGATGTGCAACATAATCATATTTGTGCATTTTGTTTTGTAGACAAATGAGGTCTGTATTATGCATTTCCAGAAAAGAAATGTCTATTCAGTTCTGTTTTAATTCCATTACAGTGGTCTAACACTGGTTGAATGATGACTCCAGGGGTGGCCTGCATTGCAGACAGCGGACAGCAAGAAAACAAATGTGTTTTTGTACGACACACATGCGGTTGGCAAACTGAGTTTAATGGCTTAGCAAGATGCTAACATAGTTACCGTTGCTTACTCAGGCTGCTTAACTGATAGAACAAAACTTCTGTGCTTCAAGGATAGAAAGGGCCAAGAAATCTATTTATTCTTGTTCTTAATTGTAACACTCTGTCTGTGCTTGTTTCCCTTTTCTGTCCCCCTCACTCATATGAACACAGAGGTGTTAATGGGGCTGCTTAATTCTGCTTTAATGAGTCCCACACCTTCCCAAGACAGTTTTATGAAAACGTATTCAAAGTTAGCCAGAAAATGATGCACCCTCTCACCTTCCAATCTTAAGATGTAACAGCGACCCATTGTTTCAAGCAATCAAACAAAGCTTTACTAAAATCGCAACGGACATACAAATGGCTGAGAATGAGTTTGTGGCACTTCATTTGAAGTAGATGTTGTCTTCACTAAAAGTGTTGATTTTGGATCTGATCCCTCTCACTCCACTGACTTTACATAAGCTCCGTAAGCCCAAAACTGGATACTTGATCTCTGTATACTCCCTGAAAGTGTCTTGCAAGCTGCCCTTCCATGCTGTGTTTCTAGGTCAGTATCATCTATCAGTATGTAAATCTATAACAAATGCTTAACTAGAAGAAGAGAGTAGAACATCTGGATATGGACATTGATACCCAGAGGTTCTCATGAAGAGTCGTACAGCCTATTTTGCTGCAAAGTCCTTTCATTGTCTTGTCCATGTACCATTAAGGAACGATTCGCCAGTTCCAAACATTGGGATAAAAGTTGGAATACAAGTTCTCTGGTTAGTTACATTATATTATATTAATTATATGGTATAATGCTCTGTGATATTAATCACATCATAAATCTATTTAAAGAGTAGATTATTTTAGTGGTGTATCTCTAAAGGTGATACACCAGTGTACACAGACAACATGGACATGCAGCCAGGCTGAAGAATAAAGGTGAAAATATACAGCTGCAGACAGCAGAAGGGAAAAGGGAAGTGTGTGTAAGGTCAGTGCTTTCTACTGTTCTGGGATAACACCTTCCAGTGTTCACATCTCTTAACAATCTGGCACTGAAATCCTCCTGCCATACCCCTCTTTCCATCACAGCATGTGGGTATGTTAACAACTGAGAAAGGAAGTATGTGAATGTAACGTATGTATGATGTAACCTACATGCACTACCCCGTATTGTGCACAATGTTTTATGTATTATGCAAGTATTAGAAAATTTATAGAATGGGAATCAAATGACATAGTGAGAGTGAGAGACTTCTTTATGTAAGCAGAAGTACCCAAGCCTGCTTCTGTAAAGCTACTGACCTGATTAACTGGTTCAGGTGTGTGAGATCTATGATTGAACAGTGCAGCCCTCGATGAAAAGATCCAAATACAACAGGACTGTAGTTTATAAATAAACCACAGTGCAGTGCCCTTGTGTTCTTGGAAACATTGCTACATTTTTGGACTATTATGGTGGACAAAATGGTGAGATTTCATAGTTGAAACATTGCAAAATAGCATTCGGGTAATTTAATTCATTAAAGGACAAAGTTCAAAAAGAAATGCTGGGTTTTCCATGTACATCAATATTAAAAAAAAGTAGTCCAAAAATAGTAACACCTCAACGTAGCTCTCACTATCAGTTCTAACACCTATGTCTCTTGTCTGGGCTCCTCTCTGTTTTTGTTTCTTTTTGTTTGTGCAGTTCTTTTAAACATCACTTCTTAAAAAGTGTCTTTGGGGTCTTTTCATTGTTCACTTTCTCTCTCTTTTGTGTTGAATTCCAGCAAGCACCCTCATCCCAACCTTTTGTGCCTCCTCTACAGGATCAGCACTCCTCTTTTCTTCCCTTCATTCCTCTCTCCATCGCTCTTATGTCACTCTATCACCCATGGTGCCCTGGCCCCAGTTCTTTGCACATGGACTTGTCTTTTTTTTTTTCTTCCAAAAACAACTTCGGGTGCAGCCAAGAGAGCAAAGAATAAAAAGAACAGTGGACAATGGCTTTCTCTTGTAACTGCCTTGCTCGGGTGCAGTTGAATATCATGTGTTTTAGGGGGTTGAGGGGCGGAGGGGAGTGGATGACATGTTTATTTTTCCCGGTGAATATGCAAGAAGCTTGCAGAGGCAGAAAGGCAGCTTACAGTATGCATGCTTCGAGGCTGTTTTGAGCATATTTCTATACCGACTTGCATGTTTGTGTGAGTATGTAAGCCAAATGGGAATTGCCTTGATTTAAATGGCATGTTGCCCTGTTAGACAGACTGGAATGCGGAGATCGGTCACCCCACCCCCTACTTCCCCAAGTGCGCCAGGGTATGGAGTTTAAGGGGATAGAGATATTGCTCAAGATGCAGAGGCCCAGAGTCTTATAAGGTTCCCAGCTGTGCTGAGCTGGCCAGCTCCTCTGTGCTCGAGAAGCCTGGAATGTTTGGAGTGCTAGCTCTCTGGAAAGCTCAAGTCACCAACAACAATCTCACTGAAAAAAAGGAGACACAAAGGGGGTGGTGGGAAGCACATGAGGAAAGTACTGCCTCACCCAGGCAAAGAAGCTTTCTCATCCATAGAAGATGCCTTGATAAGTTTGCTCCTGAACCGACAGGACAGCTTTCTAGTCAGGAACACTCAGTGCTACTGATTTATATTTTAGACAGTGGATCAAATGCATATAGAGATAACTGGTTTTTTGTTTTTTTTTACCAGCAATACATCAATAAACACCAAAACGACTTGTTTCAAAAGTAATTTCTTTTATAAATCAGCTTTGCCTCTGAGGAATACTAAAAGGCGTTTTACTACGACACTCAGAAATATATCATTGGGGGGAAAAGGGACAGTGAGCCAAAATCAAGAGGATACTGCACCCAGAATACTGTTTACGCAGCTGTGTTAAGTTACCCAAAAAGAATAATAGCCTATAGCTGAACTTTGAAGAGCGCACAAATCTGCCCAACCCTGCTGAAACAGCGAAACCCTGAGTGTTCATTTAACTTATTACCGCTTTGTGCATCCAGCTGAACTTATAAACACTCTGTGTTCATGCAGCTTTGTGTACCTGCTATTCTGCTGTGTACTTCTAATGTTTTTGCAATA
>JANDJT010000124.1:9251532-9266667 GCA_024331685.1 Stegophilus panzeri
TACTAATAGTAGTCCAATAAACTTACTTAAATTGCTCCTAGAGTAGCAGTCCAAACTGAATCCAAGCCCCAGGTTGGATGGATGCGCTGCAGTGGGTCGGACTTCTACAATCAACCAGTGCAAAAACCCAACAAGCTCTAGACAACGACGAGCTGGATTTTTCTTCATTACTCTCAGATGACACACCCACAGTTGTTGGTACACTTTACCACACAATTACACAGCATATGCTATAGGGCACGCCTTTTCAGAGTCCGGCTGTGCAGTGTACTCCCAGCTGAGCTGCACAATACGGACAAACTAATGCACCCTGCAATTACACTGTTAAACATTTTTTAAAAACATAGGTTGTCAATGTCCTTAAGGTTAAAATGGACAAATGAGCTATAGAAACTAGACGTTTAAACCAAGTCTTAAATCTGTGCGTCACTCTCTCTCTCTCTCTCTCTCTCTCACACACACACACACACACTCTCATGCACGTCCGCACGCGCACAGCCACTGTAACCACATAGAAGGCACGCGCATAAATTAAATCACAAACACAATAACAACCCAAACTAGATTTAAGTCGATTTAAATCTATGCAATCTGCCAAACTGCTTCTCCGTGAAGCAATCGGATCCACGTGTGGGCTCGAACAGGAGAAGTCACTCTGGCTACCAAAATAGCCTAGAAATCAGTCAAAGAGTGAAACTTGGCAGAAGTTAAACTACACTCGGACTCTTTCTCTTTCAAACATAGAGCAAAACTTACCGAAGACTTACTTTCAGTGCAAAGCTCTCAGTAGAAGGAATAGCTCTAAGTCTTCTCTCTCGAACTCGACACACTTCTGTTTCTTCCTCTGTTTCAGAGCCCGACTCTGTTGTCTTCTTACTCCATCAAGCCAAGAGATGAGTTTCGTCAAGACTCGGTGTTTAAGGGTCAGAAGCCAAGTCCGCATTAGAATTTCAGCAACAAACTGCAAATCCCAACGACCGATCCAACATTTCTGGCTGCAGCTGGGAATTGTCACTCTCCCGAAACAGAAGACGCTAGGAGGAATGCAAAGAGCGGATGCACAAAAAGGGGCGTTTTGTTGTGTTGCTTTGCGTTGTATTGTGTTGTTTTCGCTGGTGCTGATGCGAGCTGCCTCGGCCTCTCAGTGGTTGTTGTTTTTGCGCTTTAAAAGAGATTTGTAGAGTTTGCACGCCCAAACTTTGTTGCAAGTATAGCCAACTGTATTGCGATAAGAATTTAAGTTCTCAGTGAGAGAAAACACTTTTGATCTTACCTACTAAAAAGGAAAACAAACCACAGTTCTTTACACACTACTTAGTCTATTCATAGTATGCTGTTTTAATGCAAGTTACTAATGACACTATTTTCCCAACTTTTCACACATGTTGCATTATTCATTACCTCACTACAGGCCTGTATAGTGAGACAGTATGCAACTCGGACAGCAGCCTTTGCACTCACCCTGTCGCGTGCAGATCCGCGTCTGTGATGTTGCGGTCGCGCGCGGGAGTCTCGACCCTCTCGCGCTCTTGTCATCGCTCCGCCGGAACACGTCAGCGGATATCAAGCCGGTGCCGTGACGTCAGCCGCGCTCGCGACCCTCTGCCGCACCCATTCATTCATAAAGAGACGAACAGCGGCGCTTCTTCAGCTCGTGCCGGAGCACACGGGGATTGTCGCGAGTGTGAGAAAAAATAAATAATAAAAAAAACTGAGAGAGAGAGAGAGAGAGAGAGAGAGAGAGAGAGAGAGAGAGAGAGAGACCTCCGCATTTAATATGGGGAGAATGATGGAAAAGGCAAATATAAGGAGGCTGTTATATTAGGCTATAGTTCTTATATAGGCCTATTCCAAAAATGTAAATGCATTAATTTAATTGTTAATAACAACAGGTCTATAGCCAATAAAAGGCGTGAGTGGACATATTAATCATCAAGACAGGGGTTGTCAAGCTTTTTGTAGACATAGACACCTTGCATGACAACAGTTTACAGACTTCTTTAGTTTTGAAGCATATATTTATTATCAAATTATAGCCTGATCCATCTATTCAAACATTCAAATATTCCTAAATTTTCCACTCACAAAACCCAAACCTTTAATTTACTCTATGTAAATGTAGATTTAAAACATATTGTGTTATATTAACGGTATGTATTAGTTAGTAGTTAGTAATAGGTTTATTAAAACTACAGTTAGATAAAAGTTAACATAATTTTTTTAAAGCTTTGAGCTTTAGATTAAACCCATACGATTCAAGTGACTAGTCAATAATGGCCATAATTACAATCTACATTAGATCTAGAGCCCCAATGGTTCTGTGCAGATTTATGCCATAGACTTACTGACTGTAGTAATGGCTGATACGAACGGTTGGAGTAGACAAAATACATGTATACCCTACATATTTTACACACATACTGTATACTAATAGTATTATACAGTAAATATTGTTCCTGTGACTGACACAACACTATAACTGCCTAACAATTTAAGCCCTATATATTATAATTGCTAATGCCACAGTGGCTCTATTAGCTTATCTGTCATGTTGCTATCTAACACTGCTGACCTTGTTGTGGGAGCACATAACCCCCAGAAAGTCATTCGAGTTGTTTTTCTGTTAGGAAACTGGAGCTATGTATGAACAACAACTCTCAAGTTCTTTATCTATAAAGCAAAATGTGAAGTGGACGGAGACCACTGTGTTTTCACAAAGCACAAATCAAGTGGCCTACAAAATGAACTACAAAGGCTATCACATGTTTCCCACAAGACAAGTGAAGCCAGCCAAAAGCATTTTTTTGAACTGCTGCTCATGCTGCATCACAGGGCAGAATAACACACTTAGAGGAAAGCACTAGCTAACCTCTTATGCATACATGAGCTCACAGATACTCATGTTTGGCTGGTGTCACTGTGATTGAAAGTGGAAAAAGAGTATGCTATCCCTCCCACCCAGACAGCATTGCCCATTTTACTCTCTTGGACTCACGGCCACGAATGGCTGTGACATAATCAACATTCAAACACGATCACGGGACGACTGGGCAAGCATGTTTCTGTTGTGCCACTAGGGAGCCTTACATGAGAGCACACTCATAAAGGGTACATGGAGTTTTGATTTAAAATAATGACAGTATCAACAAAGCAAGAGTAGAGCTTGATTCATCACACTTGCTTCATCAGTTCACACCTGCTTGATCAAGTTCACTGCTGTCAATATTTTCCAGCTCAAATAGACACTACAATGTCAGAAATTCAGTCATTCAAAAAAAAAAAATCCACAAGGTGTTACTAAAGAGGCTTGAGATGAGTTACCTGCAACCCTGAACCGATCAGGTGATATACCTGAATCAAACCATATTTTATTCTATTTCTTCCACCACTTAAGAGTGGTGGCTAAACCTTTAGACATCTACAACTCTTTATATACTGTACAACCACAGGTAGCTATTGCATGGAGTAGATGGGTTCTGCATTGGTTAGGTATGCAACAGGTGTGACTCCATAGACGGCCTTGCCGGACCTGTCAGTGGAGTTCCACTAGATTGCATGGGTGCATCTTTAGTGCCATCACAAATATTGCCTTTGACCTGGGGAAGTGCCAGGGGATATGCACCATATACATGATTCCTTGGCTGAGATAAATTCACTTAAATTGAATTCATCTTTATTTGTATAGCGCTTTTAACAATGGACATTGTCACAAAGCAGCTTTACAGAAATATATAAATCCCGGATATAAATATGATGAGCAGGCCAGAGTCGACAGTGGCAAGGAAAAACTCCCTGAGATGACATGAGGAAGAAACCTTGAGAAGAAGCAGAGTGAAAAAAGAACCATCCTCATCCATGTGACACTGCATAGTGCTTAGTTATGAATTATTTCTCTTCTATAACTGTATACAGTATAGTCAAAAAGAGCAAATGTGCAAACAGGAACTTATGACCTTATGAGCAACTAACTTATGAGTATGAGCATCAGAGTTATGAATTCATTGTAGTTTTAACGTAAAGTCTGTTGTATAAAACTGATCTTATTAACTGTTCAATGAAGAAGACTTGAGTGCAAATTGTTCTTAGCAATTGCAGTCCTAAGACTATCCAAGTAAGAATATCCACAGACATCTTGTTTCTCTGAGGTACCATCCACAGTAATCTCATGGTGACCTTTAGGCTGTCCATGTGGGGCCATCGTTAACAGCACAGAGTGATTGTCAGGTGACAAGAACTTCAAACAGAAGTAGGGCATCAGGCAGGTCTGGTGAGCAGAAGGAGTCAGGATCACTGGTAACTCAGGAGTAGCATGAGTAGCTCAACGGGGGGTGGTAGGAGGTTGGGGGATTAGGTTTTAAGAGAGAGAGAACACAGATTGTTAGATATGCTTTTATTATGTAATGGTTAAAGAAATTGTACATTGTATGCAGAGTGCATGCAGAGACTCCGGCAAGACTAGCTATGACAGCATAACTATAAGGGAGAGCCAGAAAGTAACACGGACATGACGACACCCTGAGATATAAAGTGGCCAGCCTTTGAGAATGGGGGGTGGGACCATTCAGTGCTTTACAGGTCAAAAGTGTGGATAAGATATGGGTGATATGGTCATATCTTCTGGTTCTAGTAAGGACTCTGGCTGCTGCATTCTGGACTAACTGGAGCTTGTTTATGCTCCTATTGGAACATCCAGACAGCAAGGCATTACAATAATCCAACTCAGAGATAAAAAAAAAAAAAGTGTGAACTAGTTTTCTGTATCATGCAGTGATGTTATATATTATATATTTCTTATCTTAGTAATATTTCTACATGAGCTTCAAATGAGTGCCTAGAGTCAATAATCACATCAAGGTCTTTTACTACTGCACATGATGTAACTGAAAGGACATCAAGAGTTACTACTGTATGTAATCAGAAAACTTACTTCTAGCTGCATGTGGTCCTAGTACAAGTACTTCTCTTTCTTGTCAGAATTAAGTATCAGGATGTCACTAAGCATTCCAGTGTCTAATGTCTAATTTACATTTACATTTACATTTATTCATTTAGCAGACGCTTTTATCCAAAGCGACTTACAAACGAGGAAATACAAGCAAAGCAATATCAAGCGGAGAACAATACAAGCAGTGCTACCATGCAAGATTTATAATTGAGTGCACAGAGTAGAGGTATAAGAACCAGAGTAAGTTTTTTATTTTGTATTAAAAAAAAGAATAAAGTGGGGTTGGCATTTTAGAGGTTAGTTATGTGTTCACGGAAGAGGTGGGTCTTTAGCTGTTTGTTGAAGATAGTGACAGATTCTGCGGTCTGGATTGAGGTTGGAAGTTCATTCCACCACTGAGGGACAGTTAGTGTGAAGGTTCTGGAAAGGGACCTTGAGCCACGCTGAGTAGGCACTACTAAGCGTCGGTTGTTAACCGGTCACAGATTGCGTGAGGGAACATAAACCTCAAGGAGAGTGTTGAGGTAGGGGGGTGCTGTTCCAGACAAGGTCTTGTACGTGAGCATCAAGGTCTTGAATTTGATACGGGTGGCTACAGGAAGCCAGTGGAGGGAGATGTAGAGGGGTGTGACATGGGTTTTTTTGGGCTGGTTGAAGACGAAGCGTGCTGCTGCATTCTGAATCATTTGAAGGGGTTTGATGGAGCTGGTTGGGAGGCCTGAGAGTAGTGCGTTGCAGTAGTCCAGTTCTGAGATTAAAAGTTCCACAACTTTATTAAACTGGTGTCTCTCTTCTGGCTTTGCTGAAATATATACAGTAACTGTGTGTCATCAGCATAACTGTGGAAGTTAATACCATGTTTAAGAATAATTTCACCCAGAGGTAGTGTATATAAATAAAAAAAGCAGTGGGCCTAAAACAGAACCCAATGAAACACTAAACTTGACATTAATATGTATTGAGAAGTCATCATTTGTATCTACAACTGATAAAGTTCAGTTAAGTAAGACAGGAGACAGGAGAAGGATTTTCCCTTAACTCCAACAATATTTTCTAGTCTATCAAGGAGAATAATATGGTCAGTGGTATCAAAAGCTGCACTATGGTCAAGCAACAAAAGCAAGGAGACACAACCCTGATCAGAGGCCAGTAGTACGTCATTTACTACTTATTAGAGATAAAGGGGAGATTTGATATTGGCCTTTTTTTTTTTGCATTTTATTTGGAGAGGGGGAGTGGTAGCTCTATGGTTAAGATATTGGACCTCTGCTCAGAAGGTCATGAGCTCAAATCCCCTGAACAAGGCCCCCAATCCTCAACTGCTCAGTTGTATAAATGAGACAATTGTAAGTCACTCTGGATAAGGGTTTCTGCCAAATGCTTAAAGTTGTACATCTGACAGGGGTTCAAGGTCAGGTTTGTTTTTTTTTTTTGTTTTTTTTTGAGGTGTTTGATAACTGCTAGTTTAAATGATTTAGGTACACAGCCAGTGCTAAGAGAAGAACTGATTATTTTTTTAGAAGAGGTTTAATTGCTTCTGGTAGTATCTGTCTGAAGAAATGTGTAAGTATAAGTTGTAAAATAAGTACAAGTTGCTTATTTTGAAGTGGAAATGTGTCAAATTAGTTCAGTCTGTCAAACGGGAATAAAAATATTCTAACTGCTGATCTGATGGCTATATTGTCATCTACAGGGTTAGTTATCAAATTGTCTGGCTTTAAATTAATAGTCTGAATTTTTTACCTGATATTTTCAAGTTTGTCATTGAAAAAATCATGAAGTCATTGCTACTACATATTGACGGTGTGTATGCTTCTGTGGCGTTGTCTTATTCATAGTTAACTTTGCTACAGTATTAAGTAAGAATCTAGGATTGTTTTTGTTATCTTCTTTTAGGGTGGAGAGATATAGTATGTTGATCTAGCAGCACTAAGAGCTTTTCTATAGCTCAGGAGGCTCTCTTTCCATGCAGTTTGGGAAGCTCTACTACCAATTTAGTTTGATGCCATTTACATTCTAATTTTGAAGTGGTCTGTTTTAAGGTGTGTGTTTGATCATATTATCAGGGTGCTAGTTTTCCTCTCTAATTACTTTTCTCTTAAGTGGCGCTACATTATCTACAGTGTAGTGGAAAATTGACTCTTAAGTATTCAAACGCTCAATCAAGTTCTCTGGGGTCAGAAGGTGATCCAATCAAAGTTGATAACTCTGGGAGATTATTGATAAAACTATGTGCAGTAGCAGACATGAAAGTACATTTGACATGGTAGCATGAGACTTTTGTGAAGATTCAGAAATACAGTTATAAGTAGCATACAGTAGCCAGCAGCTTAAGAGCGCTTGATTTAATTGTTGGTCTTGCTATAAAAATCTAAATTATGAATTTGAAACAATGCATAAATTCAATAGTAGAGTTACATCTGACTCACTGAAGCTGTTCATTGGTTAATGGCATTATGGATGTGATCATTCTTATATTCTTAATGAGCAGTGCATTTTCAAATATGGTCAAGAAACCTCTCTCATATTTCCTCCTCACTTTCATGAATATTTTTTGATTGGCTAGTGTCACATTTGAAACATCTGCCTCCAGCTTATTTTAATTTGCAAAAACATAACATTCTGTAAACCAATTGTTTAAAAATAAAAATCTGTTTTTTGTTTCTTTTGAAAAAGCTACAGCATAAGTCTTCTGTCAGTTAGTGCCAGATTTGTGTCAGTCTTTGGCCTTGTTTGTTGCTGGCTATGCATTGTACCATGCACCACTGACTGTTGTCTTTATTCCAAAATGTCTTGCCTAGCACTTTTTTTGTCCAGGCTTATGCTCAATGCTATTGATGGGCCTGGGGCAAAATAGACAATAATTACAAATGCAATGCAGTGTAATACATCTGTCTCTCCCTCTATTTAAAGTGCTGATCAGTGGGTCAGAAAGGCCTAGCGTATGCTAATTCAAAAAAAAACCAGGCCCAGTTTTGAAAGGTTAAGTCTGGCCAGATCAGTTTTCTCTCAGTGACTCTCAAACTAACTGACAGTGCGCAGCTTTTTGTGGCATAGAGCCATGCCATTCTCTGAACAGATCCACCACACAAAGACCTGTTACCAAAGTGCCAATTGAGCTTGAATAATTGCTCACAAAGGCAGCCCTCAGTCTTAGCCCTTGTGGTCACTGTTGGCTTTTAAAATTTCTTTTTAAAAATAATAATAATAATAATAATTATTATTATTATTATGGGCACACAATGGCTTAGTGATTAGCACGTTCGCCTCACACCGCCAGGGTTGGGGGTTCGATTCCTGTCGCTGCCCTGTGTGTGCGGAGTTTTCATGTTCTCCACCTTCTTGCAGGGGTTTGCAGTACAGTCCAAAGACATGTATGGTAGGCGATTGGCATGTCCAAAGTGTCCGTAGTGTATGAATGTGTATGTGAATGTGCATGTGAATGTTCCCCATCCAGGGTGTACCCTGCTTTGTGCCCGATGCTACCTGGGATAGGCTCCAGGTTCCCCACGACCCTGTAGGATAAGCGATATAGAAAATGGATGGATAGATGGATGATTATTATTATTATTATTATTATTATTAGATTTTATTATCTGAAGCCATGTGTACATTTTGGAAGATTTATATAATGAAGTCACCAGTCACACCAATAACACTGCACAATCCCATGACTTAAACTAGTACTCCAAATATTCTTATCTGTATCTTGATTAGTTTGTAAACCCCAAAGTGGGCGTAACCTTAAATATGAACCCTACCACTATGCCCCTGGAAACACTGGGAAAAAAATCAAGGTATTGTCATCATGGTCTGTGAATTCTGACTACAACAATTCCTTAACCACATATTACTCAAGAGATTTGTGCATTTTTAATCTTAATATGTACCTCCGTATGATATTTTCCAACAAATTTAGTTGCCTAATTTAAACCATCATGACCTGTGCCAGGCAGTAACTAAGGACAGCCACTTTTTTTCAGCTTCATACCTGAATGTCTGCTCATGCATGTATAAAAGTAAAAACATCCCACTCACACGACTTTTTTGTTCCCAGTCCAAACACACAACACTAATCTAAACCAAATGTCCTTAAACCTTTCTGGCAAGCTTTCTAAACAAACAAACAAACAAACAAACAAACAAAAACAAAAAAGACACCTCCTATTTCTACACCATCATTCAAATTCAGGAAAGCTGTTGGGATGTCAAAGCTCTTGCTTAAACGTCGATATAGTATCCCGTCACACAGCATGCCAAAATGATATGTAGTGTATATTTGTTTGTAATGTTAAAGTGAAGCTTTTGAGGTCAAGGTCAGAACTGTTATGAAAATGGTTAAAACCATTATGGTTATGGTTAGCGTGGTATGTGTTCAGGCTTAGCATGTCCAACATTAGGTGTCCTGTTTATCATGAAAGTATTACTGCTTGGGATAAAGTAACTACCACTTCTATTTGGAACTCCACATATAGACTCACCTTGGAATCTAGTTCTTCTTTGGTGACTCAACGTCTGCCTCCTGGCCTACATTGTCTTGGCTTACTTAGCTGTCATAAATCTTTTGGACTTTTATTATTTGTTGGCAAGGTGGCAAAACTTGTGTGAAATAAAAACATAAAAATAGGGGACAGAGAGAGAGAGAGAGACACAATAACACATCTCACACCTTTTTTTCTAGTCAGGCAGTGATAAAAACATACAACAACAATGGCAACAATAGCAATGTTAACTGTAACTGTAGTAATTATGATTGCAGACAAGGACATGGGGATGGTAAGACAGTCAATAAATAATCTCCATTATTTATGTACTACATGAAAGTGAGCAAATATTAAAAATAAACATTTTCCAGATGCAAAAATAGAATAGATAATCAATAGATACTTACATGAAATAATGAATTTATGTGACCTTGTGTGTAATTGTGCAATAAAAACAAATTTCTATGTGATAAAATTAAGATATCCTAAACACATAGGCTGTGCTGCCTGAATACAAATATACAACAGTAAAAATTCATCTGAAAATTGTTCAGACAAAATATGACCACAATTTAATTTGTAATGATTCCTGATGAAAGAAAAACGCCACAATACCAGATAAAGCTAGTAAAAAACTGTGCCATAATGCTTGACCTGTTTGTAAAAGCTGGGCATCAGCTGTAAAAAATGACACTAGAACAAGACCACATGATGAAATCTTGCACATGATGCTGTATGGAGTCAAACACCTGCCCTCACCTAGTCCTCTCAGTTTGGTCTGTTTTTCCTCAGTGAAAGGAGGTTCGAGCATGGCACCGTGCTCCATATGGACCCACCCAGTGTTTATCCTGAGTGTGGCTTGCCACAAGGAGCTATGAATAGAAACTCGGCAAGAGAGTGAACGAGAAACACACGAGAGAGGGAAAAACAAGAGAGGAAAAGACGGGAGAGTGTGAATGAGAACTCGAAGCAGAGAAATATGGAGACTGTGGGGGGAGAGAAGGAGAAAACAAGGAAGTGAGAAAATAGGATGGACAAAGAAAAAGAAGAAAGAGAAAAAGAGTTAATAGAGAGAAGGAGTGGCAGAGAGTGTGAGAATGACTTAGAGAGGAAACAGAGAGGAGAATTTGGCACATGTTCCCAACAGTCATGCATCCCAGCAGCACTTTGGGATTGCCATGGAAACAGGGATTGGTTACAGCTGCCGCTTCTTTTGAACGCTCATAACACACATAACACACGTAACACTCCTCACACACACACACAGTCTATTTAAAGTTTATTCGAGGGTCAAAGGTGACTGAATCAGTAATCGTATCGTAAGCTCTAGTCAGAAATTAAATTAAAGTTTAACACTTGTGAGCAAAAGCTTTACAGGAACCTTTCAACTGTCTTCAGATGCTTTCAGAAGTTAAAAAGGTTCTATATACATACAGCATAAAAGAATATGATTGTTCTTATTATCACCCTGTCATTGGGTCCAGACTCACATTTTAAACTCTCCTAACTTTCCTCCTTTTCCTATTACTTACTACCCCTGTATACTAAATAAATCATACCGGTTAGTGATTAACATTCTTTAAGTGAATAATAAGCAGAAGGTTTAAATGCTTAAGATCTTGAAGCTTAAGACAAAAGTACATTTGGATTCAAGTATTATACATATATTATGAACGGTTTGAAGCTGTACTGAAGTGACTAAGTATTTCTGGATGTTGTACTACATAGCCTTTCCAAATCCTATGTATAGAAACAGTCCTTGTGTCTATCTTAGAAGCCTACATTTTGGACTACATAACATTGGTTTTGGACCGGCTTCAGAGAGTGTGGGTGAGACAGGCTTTGTGTTTAGCAACCCCTTGCAGTTTATTATTGCCAAATATCTCTGAAACGCTCATACTCTTATTAATGAATTTATCTTCCTGTCTGGAAGTCTGCTGTTATATGTACAGGTTTGCATGCATAATGCATAAATATTGTGATGTTTGATTACTTATGTACTTATAACTCTTTAATCTCATGTTTGAGACACCCTTAGGCAGTAGAAATATATTCTTATATGGTTAAAACGTACTCTTTAATATGTTTACAAATATAAATGATCCATCCATCTTCTGTACTGCTTATCCTACACAATGTCACGGGGAGCCTGGAGCCTATCCCAGAGGACTCGGGGCACAAGGCGGGGGACACCCTGAACGGGGTGCCAACCCACCACAGGGCGCAAACGTACATGCACACTCATTCATGCTCTACAGCCAATTTACAGATGCCAATCAGCCTAATGCATGTATTAGGACTAGGGGAGGAAACCGGAGTACCCAGAAGAAACCCCAGAAGCACAGGGAGAACATGTAAGCTCCGCGCATATCCAGGGTGGAGGCGGGAATCGAGTCCTCAACCCTGGAGTTGCGAGGCAAACGTGCTAACCACTATGTCACTGTGCCCCCCCCCACAAATATAAACCAGTATATTCTTAAATGCATTCCAAAATATTAAATCAAATAAATCCCCAACTGCTCAGTGTATTTTACAAATAAACAGTACTATGCAAAAGATTTTGTAAGAATTTTGCCTTATAATTGCATATTTAATTACCAGTTTTTTATTTTATTTTATAAAACCATCACAGCTTTATAGAAGCTGGTCAATATATTAATCATATACAGTAAAATATGATAAAAACATTTGTTTAGACTTAAAACTACAACCAAGCTCCAAAAAGGGACAAAAATTAAGGACATTTATACTCACACATATAAAGAAGTTATGTGGAGACTAGGGTTTAAGTCAGGATTAAGGACAGAATCAGTCCTACACCATGAATCAGGTCCATTTACAGTCTCCTCCCTCTACCTCAGTTCATAATGATGTTGGTCCTCCTAATGGACAAATCTGGTGATCTTTACACTGTACTTAAAAGCTTTGCTTAATGTTTGTGCTCACAGGCCCACTGAGAATCCCAAACAGCCAGACTGAGGGGTTTGTTTTTACGCTCCATTTAGACCCCAGTGTTTGTTCTGTTCTGCACATCACAGGGGCAAGGCATGGTCCATCTGGAGAACTCTTTGTGTCCTGTGAAAAGGACTATATTGCAATGGACAGTGCTCTTGTTGTAGTTCTTGCAAATTGTAACCGGTAGCTTTTGATAGCTGGAAACTAAGCATTGTGTCAATGTGTGTCAAGTTGTTTGTGAAAGTAGTGATATGGGCAGGGGTTCATTTTCATATGGCCTTTTTAAGAAAAAATCTCTGGTGTCCTCATATGAGGTTAAAGGCATTTAATTTTCCCCACATGAAAGCCTTGTATAGTGCTATTTACAGGGCATTCCAATGCCACAGCCATGAGGATCTTGTGACCGTGTTGTGACTGATGGAGTTTATTACAGGGAGAGGTGGTATGGTCAGTGCATATAGAGTATATTTTAGGGAGAGGAATAGAAAGAGAAGGTCACGCTCGAGTCCAGCACAGTATATTCAAGTAGATCTGGAGTGCAAGGCTACACTGCAAGTGCACTGCAAGTGACAAACTGGGACACATACACATAGTAAAGCAAAATAGAGAATACTTTAGAGAACCCAGACCACACCAGCATACCTTATGTACTTCTTACTGTATTAGTGCACATATAAAGCATGTTTAACCAACAGTTATTTTTTTCTACCAGTCACGATACCATGCATCCATCCATTTTCTGTACCGTTTATCCTACACAGGGTCACAGGGAGCCTGGAGCCTATCCCAGGGGACTCGGGGCACAAGGCGGGGGACACCCTGGACGGAGTGCAAACAATGTGGGAGACACCCTGGGCACCATGGATGGGGTGCCAACCCATCCCGGGGGTAAAGTCACACACATTCGCACACCAACTACAGAGACACACTACACACACTACAGAGATGCCAATCAGCTTACAATGCAATGTCTTTGGACTTGGGGACATAATATGGGTCCTATTCAATCTAATAAAAGCAAACCATACAGCTAAAGTCCTAAATAACTGAAAAATACCTATTTGAAATAATGTTATGTTATACGTATACGGTACATTGAAAAATACAGTATACGTATAAAGGTTGTCTTATGGCACATTCTGTATAATAGTTACATACACTACCAATCAAAAAAATTGGATATGCCTAGTTCTAGAGGAGCTTCTCTTTATTCTCAGTATCTCCTACCATTTAGAATAATAGTAAAGGCATAAAAACTATAGAACTATAAATGGATATGCAATTATGCTGTGACCCTCCCCCCAACAAAAAAAGAGTTGAACAAATTAAAAACATTGTATATTTTACATTCTTCAAATTAGCCCCCAGTTAGCTTTATATGGTAATCACCAAAGATGCTTTTCTAACAGTGTTGAAGTTCTTAGTTTGCACATATGCTGAGGACTTGTTGGCTGGTTTTCCTTCACTCTCCAGTCCAGTTTAAAATGCTAGTTATACATGTTACTGTAGTTCTATGAACACCAGATAACCACCAGAGGCAGTGAATATCAACTGGATACCTTTTTGTGTGTGGGCATGCATTCCAAGATCTTCACTAAAGTCTCAAAGTAATGATATAGCATAGTATTAAATATAAATGCCATTGGTGCCATTGGTGACAAATATGACCTGGACAACATAATTCACAATATTGTGAGGAACTAACACACCTTAGAACTAACTGGAAAGGCATTTGGAGAATACCGCAGTACTTATGCTACAGGGAAGGGCGATTTAAACCTGGTAGAATCTGGAGAAAGTGCACAGTGACATCCAGGTAGGAGTACTGTAGACTTTCTGGAGCAGCACACTTCTAAGTAATGACTGTGAGACAATGCTTGAGAGGCATGTTGTGGTAGGGGCCTGGCATTCAGCTGACCTGTATGCTATGGTGATGATATCAATCACCCTATGGGCCAGTGGGCCAGACAGTGGAGCTATTTATGCCCTTTTCTGTGACAGATGAACAGTTTATCTGATATTCAAATCACTGCTATCCTATCTGAATAGTTCTACAGAGTATGTACTGGGCATAACAAGGCATTCTCAGGAGGTTTTCTCTCAGTAAATGTAAAAGTGTAGCTGAACATGGGGGTGTTCCAAAGACCAGTGAGAGAACCTGTGAAAACCAAAGGTCTGGTAACCAACTTTGGGACCACAAGAAGTACTCTGTGAACTGATTGATGAATTCTGTGGAATGTACACGGAGTTAGTGGAAAAGGTGGAAGTGCATTCTGTAGACCGTGAGGCCAGTCATGTGCCAGTGAGTCACTCTCTCATGGGTATACATATCTGCTGTCTTGACAGTATGTATGCTTTGCCATTGTGTCACCCCAGCAAGTGACCCCATCCTACCTTGAGCCACCCTGGTCAGTGATGGAGTTGACTGTCACAGTGTTGTCTGAGCAGACCAGCAGGTGGCAATATTGCAAGAAAAGGTTAGAAGAATTTGAAGGCTAGACAGACCACTCTCAGTTCCAGCTGGTTAAAGTGGTCTATTCTCTCAGAGAGGCTTCAATGAGGCCTCTTTTGCCTCTTTGGCACTATACTGCCTCCAACTAGTCAGGAGGTATTCTTGGTGATTATCTTTCTCCGATGGGGCAAGAGAACCTTTTCATGAGAAAAGACTTGCATTTCCAGCAAGCTAGAGCTTGTGCCCCTCTCAGTGAAACAATGATATGTCTCTGTTTGTGGACGTAGAGATTTAATTAC
>JANDJT010000124.1:9312186-9324695 GCA_024331685.1 Stegophilus panzeri
TTTTCAACAGCATGAAGTTGGTTAAAAGGTCTTACCCAGTAACACACTATGCCAAAGTTGAAAGAAATTCCAGAAATAATGAGGAAGACAGTGATTGAAATACATCAGTCTGGGAAGGGTTACAAAGCTATTTCAAATGCTCTGGGACTCCAAAGAACCACTGGTGCAACTGGATTATGCAGCAAGACAATGATCCAAAGCATTGGAGTAAATCCTAGTCTTAGAAGTAAGTGAAGGACTGATCTCCAGCTATCGGAAGCATTGGTTGTACTTATTGCTGCTTGTGGCACAACCAGATTTTAAGTTTAAGGGGGCAGTTAGTTTTTCACAAGAGTGATAGGCGTTGGATAACTTTTTTTTTTTTTTTGCGTCAATTAAAAAATAAAAACTGTATTGTTTGTTTAGTCAGGTTGCCATTGTTTTATGTAGTATTTCGTTTGATGATCTAAAACTATTTAGTTTGCCACACCCTCTTCATCTCCCTTCACTGGCTTCCTGTAGCTGCCTGCATCAAATTAAAGGCCTTGATGTTCACGTACAAGACCTTGTCTGGAACAGCAACCCCCTACCTCAAATCTCTCCTTGCAATTTATGTTCCCTCACGCACCCTTGCGATCAGTTAACGACCGACACCTGGTAGTGCCTACTCAGTGTGGCTCAAGGTCCCTTTCTGGAACCTTCGGACTGACTGTCCCTCAGTGGTGGAATGAACTTCCAACTTCAATCCGGACCGCACAATCTGACACTATCTTCAAAAAACGGCTAAAGACCCACCTCTTCCGTAAGCACTTAACTAACCCCTAAGTTGCCCTTCCCCCCTTATATATTAAAAAAAAAAACAAAACAACATTCTGCACTTACATTGGCTCTTACACCTCTTGTCTGTACACTTTGCTTCTCTAGAACTCAATTAAAAATCTTGCATGATAGCACTACTTTTTTTTCTCTGCTTTGTTCTCCACTTTGTTTTTTGCTCTGTATTGTTCTCTGCTTGATATATTGCTTTGCTTCTATTTCCTCATTTGTAAGTTGATTTGGATAAAAGCGTCTGCTAAATCAATAAATGTAAAATGTAAATGTATGAGATGTACACAAAAACAGGAGAAATCAGGAAATACTTTTTCACAGCACTGTACAGATGCCAAATTATAGATAAACAACTATGTGTATGTGTCCTTAAAAGGAATGGAATGGAAGGTGACCATGCTGGTACTGAGCTCTCTTGCCCTCATTATTGGGACGGTCATCCTTTTCCTGAACATCTATCAAAATAGGTGAGGTTACTTCCTTCGTCATTCTTATTTCATGTAATGTGTGACTGATGTGTTGATAGTTATTTTTTTCAGCAGTTTGTTGTCAGCAGTTTTTCAGAGTTTGTTGTTGAGCATGAGTAGCCATTATGCAATACTTTATTTACAATGACAGGAATGTCAGGTTTAAAACGGTACAGGGTATTCCTGTTATTCTAGCCCTTCCTTTTAATTTCATTGACTTGTTTGCCAGGCGAAAGAAGACTGTTGTGGTTCTTAAGTCATACACATCCATTGGCGAAACTAGTCTACATGGCTCCCCAGTTTCCAGCGAAAGAGCTCCTCTGACCAAACATCCCATGAAACCTCCCCGGTCTCCGTCCATTCAGCGCGGGGAGATCCTGGTTGAATGGAAGGATGGCACTGTTACGCCACTATTCGACACCTACCAAACCTCCTAAAGTGCCGGATTGGAGCCTTACTACAACACAAATGCCGCCATACAGTACTCCTACTTCTGTTATATGAAACCTCATCTGCCGCGTTTCACACTAATGCATTGTGCTGCTCTTAAGCATGTAGTGTTTTTCTCTTTTTTAATGTAGCCACTGCAGTTCTTTCATGCATAGTTTTATTTGACTGCAGAATGCACGAATGATGGCACAGAAATTGTAAACAATCGTAACGACTGTCCTCGTCACTTAGAAAAAGCGTTGCCTCTCATCCTCCTTACCAAGATGCTAGAATCAGTATCAGTTGATGTATGGTTGGAGGTGCGTATGTGCCCGCGTGACCTGTGTGTGTTTGTGTGTGTGGGGAAAAAGTGTGAGGATTTGCAGATCACAAGAGAACAGGTTGATCTACAATATAATTAGGCAGTATTTCAGGGAGATCAACAAAACTGTCACGAGACAGTTCATAAAAAGACTTCATATCCAGGAGCAAAGTGTAAAATCTTGTGATGCTACATGCTTTGACAGTGCCAGAAAATGTAAACAGACAGTTAACAGTTACTTAGAAAAACAACAACAACGTATGTCATGTGTAGTGTGTCCATGAGGGTGTTTGTGTACTTGTGTACATGAATGTGTCCATGTACTCAAGTACACAAGAATGTGTGTCCATGTACACAAGTCTGAGCACAACCTGAAGCATAATTTACTAATCAACAGTGACAAGTTAGGGTTAATGTAATGAGTTACATTCCTGCAGGTGCTCATACCTGCACTAGTCCCAACCTGCCATATTACAAGCAAGCTCTTTTGTCTCAATTATAAATTAAACCTGGGTGGTGTAGCCAATCTGTTCAGGCATTAGCATGTAGCCCTTTTGTTAGTGTGAGAAGCCTATCATTTATTTACCAGCAAATCAAAGCAATAACCAATATCTCATATATTTTAGAATGTATCCATCCATGCATTTTCTATACCGCTTATCCTTCAGGGTTGCGGGGAACCTGGAGCATATCCCAGGGAGTATGGGGCACAAGGCGGGGTACACCCTGGGCAGGGTCCCAATCCATCGCAGGACACAATCACATACATATTCACACCCATTACACATTACACATTACACCATTACATTCATATACCCATACACTACGGACATTTTGGACATGCCAATCAGCCTACCATGCATGTCCATGCATGGGGGAGGAAACTGGAGTACCCAGAGGAAGCCCCTGCAGCACGGGGAGAATGTGCAAACTCCACACACACACACAGGGCTGTGGCAGGAATTTGAACCCCCAACCCTGGAGGTGTGAGGTGAACGTGCTAACCACTAAGCATTAAGACGCTTATTTTCATTGAGAACAGACCATCACCTCACCTGGCCTGGTTTTATTTATAGGCATGTATTTATAGTAAAGGTATTTATCTAATTCTGTCTAATTTCATTTAACGCTGTCTGTTTATCTAGTTCCTTCATCACAACACAGTTGCTTAATCATTATTATATTGAACTGTGGTTGGAAGCAGCTTATCTTGTCAGAAAAGGTGATACATTTTTCAAGTGGCTTTAATATATAATTGCCATGAAACTTATAGGATACACAGCTAACAGACAGTTTTGATCCTCTAGAGATTATGAGTACGATTAAGATAAAAGATAAGATAAAAGACGACTGTGGTGCTTGAAAGTTTGTGAACCCTTTAGAATTGTCTATATTTCTGCATAAATATGACCTAAAACATCATCAGATTTTCACACAAGTCCTAAAAGTAGATAAAGAGAACCCAGTTAATCAAATGAGACAAATATTATACTAGTTCATTATACTTGTTCATTTATTTATTGAGGAAAATGATATAATATTTCATATCTGTGAGAGGCAAAACGATGTGAACCTTTGCATTCAGTATCTGGTGTGACCCCCTTGTGCTGCAATAACTGCAACTAAATGTGTCCGGTAACTGTTGATCAGTCCTGCACATAGGCTTGGAGGAATTTTAGCCCATTTCATATAATTGCTTGGAAGTTACTCTGGGTTCCTTTGTGACCTTGCGGACTATTACATGTCTTGCTCTTGGAGTGATCTTTGTTGGTTGATCACTCCTGGGGAGGGTAACACTTTCCTCCATTTGTACACAATCTATCTGACTGTGGATTGGTGGAGTCTAAACTCTTTAAAGATGGTTTTGTAACTTTTCTAGTCTGATGAGCATCAACAACTCTTTTTCTGAGGTCCTCAGAAATCTCCTTTGTTTATGTCATGATACACTTCAGGCTTTGACAGATCCCTGTTCCTTAAATAAAACCACATGCTCACTCACACCTGATTGTCATCACACTAATTGAAAACACCTGACTCAAATTTCACCTTCAAATTAAACTGCTAATCCTAGAGGTTCACATACTTTTGCCACTCACAGATATGTAATAATTGATCATTTTCCTCAATGAATAAATGACCAAGTATAATATTTTTTGTTTAATTGGGTTCTCTTTGTCTAGTTTTAGGACTTTGTGAAAATCTGATGATGTTTTAGGTCATATTTATGCAGATATATAGACAATTCTAAAGGGTTCAGAAACTTTCAAGCACCACTGTACATAAATGATAGTTTACTTGTGATTTGTTTGTAATGTTTAACCCTGATTTGATCTTGATATATGTATCTGTATGTTTGAGAGCTTTGCTATGAATAAAGTTGGACTAATGAAATGAAATTTAAGAGTGAAAGCTGTGCAGATGTTTGTGGTCTGTTTGGTTACTATTTCCTAGAGCTTTCTGGAATTAGACAGTGGCATGTTAAGACCAGTCTCTTCCATTCCAGAGTGGAATCCCAGCCCCATGTGCTAAATTCATATAGAACATAACAGGATTGAAGTAGGAAAGAGGCATGTAAAGACACACCTGTAGCTTGCAGTCAGGGAATGTCTTGATGTTTTCAAGTCTGAACAAAGACCCAGATTATTGAGTGAGATCAGTTGCAAACGTGCGTGCGAGAAGAGTTTCCTTTACAAACCTGTTTTGCTACTACTTTTTTTGCAGTACTGCTCTATCAAATAAAAAAAGACACAAACAGCTTCACAAGCTATAGGGATTATACAAAATGGGACAAGGATTTGACAAAATGAAACAAAATGACGAAGTTTACTTTACTCTTTGTTTACAGATTTTTATAGTATTTCAGTGCAAAGAAACTGGCAATCACAGTGACTTACATTGTCAATGTAAACATCATTTGCAGGCTAATAACCCAAACTAAACAATAATAGTTACTGTCTGCAAATCTTACATCTATATTGGAAGCTTTCTTGGCATTAATGGTAGGTTGGTGGATTGGCAGTGGAGATGCGGAAACCTAAGTGAGGATCTGCTCTCCCACAGGGCAAAGTGTCCTGATAAGAGAACATAACAGATCGTCTCCACCCAAATAATTGGGCTGTTTGGATCCAAGCCTTATAGGGTAGAGACTGTCCTAGTTCTGTATACATATCTGCTGCCATGATGCACTCGATTTTCTTTTTTACCCTAGAGACTAGAGGTATAGATATCATATGGGGTCTTTAGACACTGACTTTTAATGCATTTTGTCAAAACTGAGGTCATCTGATGCTGATCTGCAAAGCACATCACAGTTGGTTGGGTTTGTTAGTTACTTTGGGCTGGAACATCTGATAATGCTTCCTTTCAATTATGCCTCCTCTAGTACAGAGGTGAAGATATAATCAGAGCTTAAAGCCTAAAATGGGTTAAGGAAATAGTTTGTTTCAAGCAATGTGCTTTGAGCATTCCAGAGAAAAGGGACAGTAATGGATGGCCATGCTGGTTTTCAAATTCTCAAAGCGGAAGTGGCTTATAGAGAAGAGCTAACAAGGGGAAAAAAAGACTCATACAAAGCAGCGATTCATTGTGGAAGCAGCACTTGTACTGAGGAAGGTAAAAATGAAAAATATGTTATAGGAATAATTTGGATTTAATGCTAGTAATTCTACAGTTTGTTCGTCAAGACCACAGTATTCATAAACAATGGACATATTTGATGATGATGATGATGATGATAAATAATAATAATAATAATAATAATAATAATAATAATAAAATATCTATATCATATAAAGACAATATTTGTTTTGCTCATATCAGATTTATACATGGACTAATAATTTCTGCAGAAAATAAGGTTCTTCCTTTATTTAGCAAAACAACATTATTTTTGTGTTAGATGAAATCTAGCTTTTCCTTTGTACTTCTTCTATTGCATAACTAGTCTTTACCCTACTTTTTATTCTTCTCTTGAAATGTGTGTCCAAGAGACCAACTGTCTGATAAGGAAATTACTTTTCTCCAGCCAAACCTACATCTACTGTTACAGTAGATTATGACTTAGGGTTTTTTTTTTTTTTTTTTTTTTTTTTACATGAGTAGTCAATATTTTATAGAAGCTTTGCAAGTGACTCATTGGAAAAAAAAGGAAGACCACAAAAGGTGACAGAAGTTAACATACATTTTGTACCACATGGTTCTGATGAGCCATATTTATACAGGAGGCCAACTTCTTTGGATGGTAGTGGAAAAATAACCTAGTGGAATTCTGTACTCTAGACTCTCCATCTGGAGGTAAAATGATGAAAGGAGTTTTACAACCTGGCATTCATGACTTTGAAAACATGTTTCAGGATTTATCTCCCTACAGATTTCCAGGTCTGTGTTTTTCACATATGGGCAGCATATGGCTGACCAACACCCTCTAGGTGTCCACGGCTACAGTCTTGGCATGAGAGTTTACTACTGGGTGATGGTCCACTAAAATGCCTTTTATGGTGCAAAGTAAGCAAGCATCATAAATCTTGACATTTGGTTCTTATGTCTTCAATTTCACAAGGCAACACAACACAAACATTATGTCAACAAGACTCAAATATGATAGCTTTGGTATGAGCATTTTGGGCTTCAGCTGAAAGACTGTTTTAGGGCACTTGCACCAGGTGAGGCTCATCCTACAGAACCACTTTTCTACTTTATATCCTTAAATATACATTTTCTTTTTTCTACCAAATTAAACTCTCAAAAACCAGTAGTGACAATGGCCACAATCACTCAATTAAGTAACTGACTGAAGATAAAGATGTATGCCAAATTCACAGTGTGATAATCATACAACCTGATATAACTTTTCATTATATGCCACTTTTCATTATATCACAGTATAATGCAGTTATAAGAGGAAAAAAAACACACGGTGTGGTATAAATTCTATACATAACATATATGAAGGGACCACACCTTAAATGTGTTAGTTCTTCAGTACGTGCTTTATCTTGTCATGGTTGTGTTGGATCCGGAGCTTATCTCAGAAACACTTGGCATGAGACAAAAGTACATCCTGCATGGGATGCCAGACTATTCCAGGGCACCATACATAAATGCATTTACACACTCATTCACACCTAGGGACAGTTTAGAGCAATTTACTTGCAGGTTTTAGGAACCCACAGAACGTCAGACATTCCCTCTGTTAACTGTGCTCTGATGTCATTGACCCCACACATTTGGCGAGCATGTATAGATCCTCATTCAGAGTCTAATCTGACTTGTGCCCTGCAACTTGAACAACTCTGTAGATGCCAACGCCTATGCCTGACATTAACTGATAAGCATAGAAGTCTGACTTCATTTCTAGGTGAATTATTAACTTGGAAACTGAAATCGATTTAGGAGCTGAGACCACAGGAGCTCATGTTCAGCAGAGGCTTGCAGTTGGTGCAATTGCAGTTAGTGCAATGTTCAGCTCTGATGTCAGTAATATCTGAAAATGGATCTGGGTAGCTCCCTTCTAAGGGGCTGGGTAGTTTGCCACTAACAGACACTAATCTAGCCATGGCAGCCATTCCTTCAACAGCAGCAGCCTGAGTAGGAACAGACACCAAATGTGCATTTGTGCTGTAGAATTCACTATGCCACAGTGCAAGAACTTTATTAAGAGCTTTAAAGGTTTTTTTTTTTTTGACAGACAGCTCACCTGTACCCAAACTCTGTGGCACATGTTATAATGAATATGATGGGTCACTATCAGGTCTGGCTGTGCCACATGCCCGCTGTTGATGCACTGATGATGCTCTACTGAGAACTGACAATATTACATTGCATGTTGCAAGTCCTGGAAATAAATTAGCCATTTCACTGCTAGCAGTAAAACAATCACTTTAAACTGCCAAAGTTGATCCCGTGACACCTAACTCTTATCAGTGAGACATCTAGGCCAGGATTCATGGTTTCTTCACCAAATGCTAGGGCATTAGCACTGTTCATGGTGGAAAGCCTCTGTTATTGTAGTACCATATGTAGTCAATATTTTCCCAAACACACAAATGCTTCAAACCTGGATTTTCACACTTCAATAAAGATAATATGCCTTTTATATAAAAAATCCTTATAAGATAAAGTTAATGAAAAACAGATGTCCACAGGAATCCATGGAAGGCATGTGGACAGATTGCTGCCCTGAAGATCTTAGATGAAAGATAACAGGCATGAACATCAGGCTTTATTATGGAAACAGTAACCCTGTGAAATTGTGAAACTTCACATTTACTTGGAACTACTGATGCATGCAGTAGAAACTGGGTGCACACTACTGCATGTACTATTTGAAAGGAAAAAAAAGGTCAAATTACCTAGTATAAGGGAGCATTTTAAAGTAATAATGAAACAGTACCTAGGTGAGAAGTTGTAGTGAAAAATTAGATAGATTGTTTCTGAAGTGTGAACAAAAAAACTTTAATAATGGGAACAATAAATCCCAAAGTCTTTCATTATTGGGACAAATAACCTCTGTAGCAAGTAGAATCCAATTCATGATCTTTGCATTACTTCTCAAAGAGTAAATTTTGTCCTCATTAGTCTCAAACACATCATTTGTACAAGCTTGCCAATACTGATGGGGGTGAATTCAGAGCATAGCTGATCTTAATAGTGGAAATTACAACATTAATTTTATATGAATCTTAAGGCATATTATTTAACTCAATGTACCAATGATCCAATACTCTCACTGAAATAATGCACACATAATTCATGACTGATAATTATAATCCTGCTTAATTATTTAATACTACATGTTTACATCTGTTAGAAAACATGACAAAATTGCTATGTAACAACTAATAAATCAACAAAAGAATAATAAAAAAAAAAGGTTTAAGGTTTTTATTTACATGTTTAAAATGGCATTAAGTATACAATATACAAAATGTGGATGAATGCAGAACCAAACCTCTCTGGCTTTCAATATTAAAAGTAGTTTGCATAATAGTGCTCATAATAAAACTAGAAATGTATAATATTCTGATAATATATTTAAATGTACAAGGCCATGCAAATTTAAATGCTTGCTCAATAGGGGAAAAATGCAGTAAGCAAAGCAGTGGGCCACAGTCAGTATAAATGCTTGTAAAAATCTAAATAGAGTAAAAATGCAGTGCTCTTATTTTGGCAGGACAATTTTTTACTGTGTTTTTTTCTCTTATTAACAGTAAACCAAGTAAACAGGCATTTAAATGTATATGGCTTTACCAACTATATAGCAGTAGTGCCCAAAGAAATCACATTTACTGTAGAAAGAAAAACTAAAAACGTAGCTTATGGTGAATTCTTCACCTATGTTTATTAAATGTATATTAACATTACTAATATGCTATTTTATAAGACTTCTCCTCAAAAAGTTCATCAATGACATATAGGTTTCTTGCCTTAAAGAATGCTGACTGTAAAAAAAAAAATATTAAAAAAAATATAAGCCAAATATAAGCAAGTGTGCATACATGTACTATTGCACACACAGCCATAACTGAATTAAGTACAAAAGTATCTCCAATTTTTTAAAAATGGCACAAAACATATTGAAAATGCAATGTTTGTTGTGCTTTTCCATGATTTGAAATTTGTTTCCATTATTTATTTCCTTTCTAGAATTAATATAATTCGTCATGAAGAAAGAGAACTTAGTCTTGAAGATATGCAGAGTGTAGAGCACAGGGTATAAAGGACATACAGAAATGGTAGCACCTTGGGGAAATGTTATTAATTTGAAGAAATACAGCCTTCTTCTTCATTACTCTCTATATGCAAATTCCCTACACGATAGGTGAGAATACCTCTTGAAAGTGTATCATTGTTCATAACCTATTGAATCTTGAGTAAAACAGTGGTAGAGCTAGTTGATATGTTGATCAATCTAGCTTAGGGAACTGAAGAATCCATATCATTCAACTTGACATTCAATTCTTCTGCTGCCTTTTGCTTGTCCCGTGTCTCCCCTTCTGTATGCCAGCCCACCATCAATTGGTACAAAATCACTCCAATGATGGTACCCAGGAATGGGGCAAAGATGGGCACCAGGAACCAGTAGTTCTTATGACTGTTAGAGAGAAACAGTTTCATCACATCAACAGATTCATCACAAGCCTGTCAGATGGTTTGGTGTTGAGGTTAACTTACGTGAAGACTATGCTGCCCCAGCCTGCAACGGCAGTGAAAAGACGAGGTCCCAGGTCTCTGGCTGGATTTACAGCATAGCCACAATTGAAGCCCATAGACAACCCAATGACTAGTACAGTGAATCCCACAGTGAAGGCCTCAAGTCCTGGTGGGATGGGGTTGTTGAAAGGGTCTACAATCGCCAGGACGCACACAATCAGTGCAGCTGTGCCTATCACCTATAAATTATGTGGAAAAGAATAACAATAATGAGGCAGCGAGATAAAGGTACAGTGTCAGATCCATATGCTTTAGCCACACTTGGTTTGAGTGACGTGACAGACAAAGAGGGACAGTACATAGTTATATACACCTAGATTTTAGATTATAGTCATACTCATTGTTGGTTATTGCGTGAAACTTTTTTATGGAAATTGTTCTTATTATATATTAACTTGCCAGCCATCATTTGACGTGTTGGCTGCTGTGATCAAACTGTAAATGCATGCCCAATGATACATTAAAATTACTATAGTCAGAAATGGTGTGAAGTTGTTTTATAGAGCTGAAGGCATGACTTCCATGTGACCAGCAGAAAAAAATTGGCAGATGCATAAACCAAAAAGTTCAAAGTTGCATCTGCCAAGTTATAAACATACCATTGACCCCAACTCTGAACTCAAAAGAATTTGGAGAAATTGGGAGTTATATGAAACCATGAACTTAGACATCACATAAGCATACTACTTATAGAACAGCAACTGATACTGTAATGCAGTCATGTAATTACTAACCTGATCAAAAAAGCCATTGGCAGTGCTAACATGATCATTGGGGTAAGTGGCAAAGATTCCCATTGGTAGTTCATTTTCTTTTTTATAGTATGTCTGGATAGCATCTTAAATATGGGGGAAAAAAATTATTTTAAAAATATGAACAGTATTTTTGAATTCTATTACACTGCATCAATCTTGTGATACTTACCATAATACATGCCAAAGATGATACCAGCCCCAAAAAATCCACCAAGTGTCTGGAAGAGAAAGTACACTGGAAACTTTCTCCATTTCTCTCTTCCGAGAAGGCAGAGGGCAAAAGTTACAGCTGGGTTCAGATGACCTCCTGTGGAGTTGGTGGCAATTTATGAAAAGTGAATGATAAAAACACTTCAGAAGAAATAAGAAAATTTTTTTTTAAAACTATTTGCTTTGATTCCTAAGAACATTTCTGCCTCTAAAATTATTATTTTCTTCATATCTACACAGTGGACAAATTAGCATTCAATATTATAAGAATTTGTGGTACCTGAGACTTGGCCGCACACCAAGATTCCAAGTGTGGCTGCAAAGCCGAAGGCTAAGTTTACAGCGAGGAAGATGCCATGAGTTCCTGAACTGAGCATTAACTGAGCCACTGAACCACAGCCAAACATCTGCAGAGGAAAAATAGAATGGTTTAAGCACCAAAGCAAGATAAACTAGATACATAGACTATATTTTATCTTAGAACTATTCAAATAGATTGAAGATATAATCAGAAGGGTGTAGGTCAAGATGGCAGATATGGTCGAAACCTTTGGGAGTCAGTCTTTTTAGTTTGTCACTAAATTTCAATCTAACTGCATCACTTGTTTGATCCTGTAGCTCTTGACAGATCTAGCAGACTACCTTAAGTAGTGTGCCAGAAGGGTGTCTGGCATGTAAAAGTAGTAAGTGGACATTAGGTTGGTTGTAAATCTAGCCAGCGCACAGCCAGTTCTCTGATAAACACCAGGTATGGAATCATAGATCATATGGTCTGGATAAAGTGTTCCATTCTTTAGGTGCTCTGGATCACATTAATTTCACTCCAATCTTGGCATCTGCTGGACACCATTTGTCCTTAAATATTAGTCATCAAATTGCCTTTCAGTTCTTTTCTGACAGAAATAGTAGTCAGGGCACAACCGCACACATACTACAGACAATTTAGAGATGCTAATCAGCCTACAACACATCTTTAGAGTGAGGGAGGAAACCTGAGTACTAGGAGAAAACCCCGAAGCATGGGGAGAACATGCAAGCTCCACACAATCGAACCACCAGCCCCGGAGGTATGAGGCAATCATGCTAGCCACTAAGTCACTGTATCCCCATATATTGTGTGTGTGGTCTATATACAGTATCTCACAAAATTGAGTACACCCCTCACATTTTTGGAAATATTTGATTATATCTTTTCATGTGAAAACACGGAAGAAATGATACTTTGCTACAATGTAAAATAGTGAGTGTACAGCTTGTATAACAGTGTAAATTTGCTGTCCCCTCAAAATAACTCAACACACAGCCATT
>JANDJT010000124.1:9340052-9360699 GCA_024331685.1 Stegophilus panzeri
ATATAAAATACCCTTTGATGTTGTGTACTCCAAACTCACTCTGAGAACTGGCTTGGCTACATACACATAAATCCAATACAATAAACACATGACACATTATAAACAGAAGTGTGTCTAAAACAAAACAAAACAAAAAAAATACAGGTAACAAGAGTAACAAAACAAAGTTGATAGACAAACAGTTTAATGTTTCAAAATGAAAACAAAAGACAGGAAGAGGCATAAAAGCAGACAGCTTGATTCAGATTCACATCTATCCAAAAAAGGCTATTCTATAGTTGCTTTAAAAGTTAAAAGTTAAAAACAGTTAAAAGCCTCTTATCAACATGCCAAAGACAATAGATAATAAGATCCAGTAAATACCAAACTGATAGTGATAGTAGGTACAGTATGGAATGTCTTAGTTTAGTGTATGATAGTCGATGAGCTGGATCTACATGAGCTGGATTTTGTTCTTTGAAAGCAACAAGCAGGTGTCAAATTATACAGCACGTGACCACAGAAAAATTACATCAGGCTTAGTCTCCTGTATTAGATAAAGGACTATGTGACCAAAAATACATGCAAGTGAAGAAAAAAGAAGGATTTGAACTTGAGTTTGTCTTTTATCAGGTACGACTCTTTCAATATTTGCTAAACTGTCTGTATCAGCACTTTAGAAAAAATTCGGAACAGCTCTGTTATTAATAATGTTAAAGCCATATCAGCCCAATGTTTCACAGTGTTCAAGTATAGCTCCTTTGAACATTTTCCCATTTTGACTATTCCAAACACACCTGACTCAATGCATTAGATGCTTAACAGCTTCTCTCTGTGTTTAAAATGAGGAAATACACTAACATTTGCAGTGCATTGGAACTCCAGGACCATAGCTGGGAAATCACTGCAATGGACAATAAACAGTGTTATTTAAAGAAAGATTGCCAGCTAGGGGATTAACTTTAAGTGTAATTTCTTTTAATACTTTTAATGCTTTAAAAATATAGTAACAGCAGATTTCAAACATGTTCATCTCATGCACACAAAGCTCTCACTGGCACTAATTTCACCTCACTCTCATCAAAGGTTTTCTGATTAAGGGGTAAAAAGTAGCTATGCGAGGGCATTTTACTTGAATACAACATATTAAAATATCGAATTTACACTCAACAGCCACTTGAATAGGAACACCAGTTTCTATTTGACTTCATGTGAAAACTGTAATGCATTTCCTGGTTATGCAATTGCACTATTTGACCATGTAGTACACAGTTATAGAAGTGAATTATTTATAATTGCACTGTTGTTACCCAGATGAGGATGGATACTGTTTTGAGTCTGGTTCCTTTCATGGTTTCTTTCTCATATCGTTTCAGGGAGTTTTTCCTCGCCACCGTCGCCTCTGGCTTGCTCATTAGGGATAAATTCATTAATTTAAAATGTATATCCTGAATTGATGTGTTTCTGTAAAGCTGCTTTGGGACACTGTTAAAATTGCTATACAAATAAAACTGAATTGAATTGAATTGAACCTGATCATTCATACAATTATTAGCCAATCACCTGGCAGCTGTGCAATGCATAAAATCATGTAGAGACACGTCAAGAGCTTCAGTTACTGTTCACATCAAACATCCAAATGGGGAAACGTGATCTCAGTGACTTCATCTAAGTGACTGGTTGTTCACGCCAGGTAAACTGGTTTGAGTAAAAAAAAAAAAACCTGCTAATCACCTGGGATTTTCATGCACAACAGTCTCAGTCCCAGAGTTTACAGAGAATGGTGTGAAAAACAAAAACATCCAGTGAGAAACAGTTCTGTGGGCAAAAAAGTGTTGTTGATGAGAAAGGTCAGAGGAAAATGGCCAGACTCGTTCAAACTGAAAAGAAGTCTACAATGACTCAAATAACCACTTTTTTTTTTTACAACCGTGGTGAGCAGAAAAGGCATCCCAGATGGCACAACATACTAAACCTAGGCTATAGCTAATCTGAATGTTACTGAAGCTCTTGACCTATATCTGCATGATTTTATAAATTGATACATTGTACTGCTGCCATATAATTGGTCAATTGGATATTTGCTTGAATGTGCAGGGGTACAGGTGTTCCTATTAAGAGAGAGAGAGAGAGAGAGAGAGAGAGAGAGAGAGAGAGAGTAAGTACGTTATTGATCCCCAAAGGGAAATTTGGTAAAGTGGCCAAAAAAGTGTATGCGTTTGTGAGAACAAGTAATGTGACTTTGATAAGTAAACAGCGCTTCATTGTTGCAGGCTGCCTCATTTGTGTGGTGTGGCATAGATGTAGATTCACTACAGCATAGGACACAGAATTGAAATCAGGAAGAGAGAATGCTTTATGGTACAATTTGTCATTTTAGCCAGCAAATGAACTAATCAAAAACTGAACTGAAGCCTTTCATTAGAGAATATAGGGCTGTAAAAGAGGATGTCTGCCAGCTTATATAGGTCAGTTGATGTTTCTGTGATTGGAACTCACACAAGGACATATAGAATAGATAGATTATTTTCACAAGAAAACCCACAAGAAAACCCTAAACCCTTCACTAAAATGTAGGTGTATTATACTACTGGGGGGAAAAAACGATGCATATTTTCAGGGCTGAGGAGGAAAGAAAAAAAAAAACATTCACCAGCACGCACATCACTATGGGGAGGGATAACAACATGAACACAAACAGACTGTTTCACTTCTTTTGTAACAGAATTAAAAGTCAATACACTCTTTGATAGTACTTTGCACTTATTGTATCTTTAAAGAAAAATAACTACCTATTAGGATGAGAATGTACTATCTTAAGACTGCACTAAAGGATGGTACATTTTGCTCTTAAGATGTTTAGTTTATCTTTAAACACATAGTTGGCTTTTTCTTCTTGGCTCCTGCAGTTCTGTGCTAACAGAGTTCTGTTTAACAGAAGACCATTTGAGCAGATTTATGGGTGAGATATCAAAATCAAAGGAGAAAACACGTCTGACCACAAGGAATCAAAGAGATTTAGAAACAGGTGAGGTCATGCTGTGCCAGTGCACAAAACCACAGACTGTATGACAGCTACAGTATCCATGGCTATTATCCACTGAAATAATTCTGGACAAATCCACCATGGAAAAACAAAGTGAGAATTACGTTACAATGCATATACAGTGAGTATATGGATAAATGAACAACTAAAATGGAAAAATAGGACTCTTGATAAACTTAATAAATCTGAAAGCCAGTGAAACATTTTAAAATTGTAACGTAAAATACATCCAATACTGTGTGATGTACCATGTTTGCTATACACGTTTTACTCAGTAATGTAAAAAGATAACGGTTGTTGTTAAAAATAATAATAAAAATAAATAAATAAATAAATAAATAAATAAATAAAAATAAAATCTCTTTCCCATCTCATCTGAAGGCAATGGCGCCACCGATGGGTACTCGTTTTAAAATTCAGGAATAGAAAATAAATACTATTTCCAGCATAAAGTTGGAAAATATTGTAAAGCTCTAAAACTATTATTACAGTTCAGCTGTTTAAGATAAATTATAAAATAATTTTAATAGAATATATTTATTACACATCTAAGTTGGTGTTAAACAGTATTGCCATTACAACCGGTTCCTTAAGTTCTCGAAGTTGCGTTGCTTTTAGGTTTTGTGAACAAGTATTACATATGTTGTGTAACTAATGAATAATTAGGCTACAGATAAAACATTTCAGTTATTTGATCTCAATATAAAATATAAAGTCTGTTGCCTATTCATATAACAACAGATAATGATAACAATATAACTTTGAAAGGGTTTCAGTTTAAAGCTACAGTAGAATCCCAAATAAACGCCACACTAAATGAATACATGCTGCTGTTTCTCTGCTGTACTGCAGGTGGCAGCATGGCAACGTGTTGTCGTTTATCGACGAGGAAATTTGAAAATGGCGGCGAAGACAATTGAAGTGTCAGAATGTTTTCAGCTGTTTTTCAGCTGTTTTTCGGCTGTTTCAGCTAACCAGTAACGGTTAGCCTCTAATTTATTATTATTATTTTTTAAAATTAGTTTCGTGTTAGCTGTTTATATCTCTCTGATTCGAACTAAAAAAATGTTATATTTTTATTTGTTTATATTTTCTCTAGAGCAAGAGCATCAGCTGTTGTGCTGAAGATGGAACCCAGTGACAGCAGGGGACAGGACACCATCCTCTCCAGGGTGGCCCTGAATGATAACAAGGCAGGCATGCAAGGTCTCGACAAGGACAAAATCAACAAGATTATTCTCGAAACATCCAAGGTTTGCTAAACTTTTGCGCTTGTATAGATTCAGTATGTAAACCTGATTCATGGTGCACAGATGTCGTCTTTGTTCAAGATTTAGACAGGATCACTTTACACTACATGTAGTGCAGAAGCCATTATTTCATATTAAATCTATAGCACTAATCTTCAGTGCCCACTTTCTCAGGTACAAATACTATGTGAGTACACTTTGTAGGTATACAAGTACTGTTTGTCCTAATTTCAGCCCTACTCTACTCTATAGATCAATTAAATCCATGCTGAAAAAACAAACAACCAATAGAAACCCTCATAGAATTTGTAATTCTTATAATGGGAATTGTATTAGTTTTAATGGAAACTCTAATGGTCAATGTGGGTCTCGACTGTTGCCATTTATTGGTGGCATGTAATGTCTAGTGGATACCATTAAGGACCAATAATGGCAATGGTTTTAATGGTTAGCTGATGGTTTATAATGGTATTTGTAGTGGAAACCATCAGAATTTCTGTGATGTTTCTGTGGTTTTTTTTGTTTGTTTTTTTTTTTTTAGGGGGGCGGGGGGGACATTTGAGTATTGAAATGGTAGTGTGTGTGGTGCTGCTGTGAGTGTAATCAGGTGCAGCAGTGTTTCCTGGTGTTTTCTTACACTGTATTTTACTTACAATGCTGCTGCACTTTGTAGGCATACGGCAGTCAGTAACAGTATACCACCGAAGCGTACCTGTGTGGTTACAGTAGGTCAACGTAGGGTCACTTTAAAAAATAGTTACTGAGTGTATATACGGAAATGGAATATACCGCACCATGCTAACTACATTGTAGGTGATCTAATATTGTGTCTGGTTTGCAGGGATCCAGATTCTATGAGAACGAGCTGAAAAGGGAGCGTCAGGTGAACCAGCGCATCGAGAAGATGATGCGGTATAAAGCTAAGATTACCGAACAGCAGGTACAGAAAGCGCAAGCAGAGGTAAATTTTATTATTGTATTCTGCATTTGAGGCAACTTTCTTTGAATTGTCCCTTAGATGACTAGACAAATTGAGATTTGTCCTATTTGAATAATTAATTAATTCATCTGCAGTTTATCCTGGTAAGGGTCACAGTTGATCGCAGCCTATCCCAGGAATACTGGGAGCAGACAGGAATATACTCTGGACGGGACCACACACACACACACACACACACACACACACACACACACACACATATTCACACACACACATATTCACACACACACATATTCACACACACATATTCACACACACACACTCTCACACACACACACAACTAGAGGCAGTTTACTTGGAGGGACCCCATGTGGACATGGGAAGAACATGAGTCAGTAACTCGCTCAGGATCGAATTCGAGTTGTAAGGAAGGAAAGCTGCTGCCCGTCCTGTTTTATTGCATTATAATTTTCTTTCTTGTAGGTGGAAAAGCTGACTGCTGATCTGGAAAGGAGTCGTGAGCTGGACAGGGTGATTGTGCATGTTGATATGGATGCATTCTATGCTGCTGTGGAGATGAGAGACTGTCCAGAGCTGAAGAAGAATCCCATGGCTGTGGGATCCATGAGCATGTTGGTGAGGATCCTGGTCATATATTATGTCTTCTCTTGACATCACCTTTTTAAGTCTATTCAGGAGTAGTTAATTTTATCCATAAACGGACAGTGTGATTGCAGGTTTTTGTTCCAACTATGCACAAACACACCCGATTCCAGCTGTATAATCAGTTAAAACTAGAGGTTGACTGGTAGTGGATTTTACAGATGCCAATAACTAATTAGGGCAGTAGCTGCTGATAACCGATTAATCAACTGATAGTTTTTAAAACTGTTACTGAATGAAAACACAACACTCAAAGTAAAATACTGCTGAACTCCATTACAAAAATAAACAGTACTGACTAGACCAGGAAAACGTACTGTACTATTAACAAATAGGTTTTGTAAAATAAATAAAATATATACATCCAATCTGTCACATTAAATAACAAGTAAAAAAAGAGAAATCCAAAATGAATGAAAAACACAACAAAATCTGTCACTGATAGTTTTTGGTTCGCATCTAGAGGCCGCTCTTGTACTCTGTAATGACAGCGGACGCTTCTCAGCCGCTCCCGCAACAGACGCAACCGGGAAAAACTATCGGTGTGGATTTCTGTGGTTAGTTCCAGCTCTCGGTTATCTATGCTGATTAATCGGCAAAACCGAGCAATCGGTCGAGCTCTGCTTCAAACTGTGCGTTTTTCACATTACACATATTCCTTATGGTTGCAACAGAAGCTTACTGGACCTTCTGCAGTATTGAGTATGGAGTATACTCAAGACCTACAGCTCCTAGGATTGCTATTCTGTTCCACTATATATGTGTTTATGGGCAGGATGTTACAGTTCAGTTGACTTATAATGATGTTAAATCTGCTGTTTGCTTATGGTGCAGATATATGGATTGGAGGAACTGGTCTGAAATGTTTATCAGAACTAGGCTTTAGCTTTATATTAAAAATCATGTCCTGCATATGTCTTTAAATGTTTAATCAAACATGTTTAACTTTTTCAGTCCACTTCAAACTACCATGCCAGGAGGTATGGTGTCCGTGCTGCCATGCCAGGCTTCATTGCTAAGAAGCTCTGCCCAGATTTGGTCATTGTTCCACCCAATTTTGACAAATACAGAGCAGTGAGTGAACAGGTAATGGTCAGTTGTCTCAATTAACATGTCCCAAGCCCCTCTGCATAAATGTTTAATATATCTTGCTGTGAGTTTTCCTTATATTTCTGTGTTCTTTGTCTTGAAGGTGCGAGAGGTATTTGCAGACTATGATCCTCAATTTTTGCCCATGAGTTTAGATGAAGCTTATCTGGACATCACTGAGCATCTGGAACAGAGGCAGCACTGGCCTGAGTCAATGAGAACACATCAAATCTGTGAAGTGAAGACCACAGGAGGTACTATAACTATTAAATATTAATACATAAGTTATAGACATTCACACTTGTGCACTATTGCACAAAAAATTAGAAACACTGTAGTCATTATAAAATTTCAAATTGTATATACAGTATCCTCATGCCTTATGAAATTGTGTGAGAATATTTTCCCCCCTAATATTCCAGTGGAAGAGATGACTGAACTCGAGATCAGTGTTGGAGCAGAGACAGATACCCTGTCCCCTGTGCTGTTTGAGGACAGCCCAAGTTCCTCTCCTGTTGTCTCAGGGGCTGATGCAAAGGTGGAGGTATTTGGGACAAGTCCTGAAGAAGCTGTGAGGGAGATGCGCTTTCGTATCGAGCAGAAAACAACACTGACTGCAAGTGCTGGTAATACAAAGAGTTTATTCATTCGTAGTGGACATAAGATATATAAAACAGTCCTGATGGATTTTGTTTCATTATCCGAATAGGTATCGCACCGAACATGATGCTTGCAAAAGTGTGCAGTGATAAGAACAAGCCCAATGGTCAATACAGAATTCTTCCTGAGAGAAAGGCTGTGATGGATTTCATCCAAGAGCTGCCCGTTCGAAAGGTTTTTTGCCCTCCAATGATTACAGACACACATGTCGAGTACTGCCAGGATGGTGACTATGAAGATGCTAAATGTGTTTGTTTTTCAGGTCTCTGGTGTCGGGAAAGTGACTGAGAAGGTGCTAGCTGCATTAGGTATCATCAGTTGTTCCCAGTTTGGACAGCAGATGGCGATGCTGTCATTGCTCTTCTCTGAAACAACCTGGCACCATTTCCTCCAAATTTCACTTGGACTCGGCTCTACTCGCATAGACAGGTGTGTAGCACTGACTTACTCTGGTCTGTCTGAACTACAGTATGATACCTTTTTATATAAATAAACGCTGCCAAGACTTACTCGTAGTAATTTAAAATCGGAAATATACTTCTTGACCACTTGCTCTTTATAGCCAATGTGTAAAAATTATAATATAAGGAAAATGAATTGGGCCTTAAAAAGAAAATTAAAGAGCATATGTGGACTTAGGTGACTAAGTGCCTTTGTTGCACAAAAGTTTAAAAACAAATATTCACTCATTCATTTACTTACTCACATATTCATCTTCATTTACATATGCGTTCACTGATTCATTTACACACATTCACTCATACTGATATTCATTCAATCACATAATTTCCCTCACATGTTCACCAACTTGTGTATTCACTGACATACACATTCATTAATTCACTCGCATATTCTGCTGATTTAAAGCCCTCCTTTGGCAAGATTTTTTTAAAAATGTTTATTTCTGTATTGTGTCCCCAGAGATTCTGAGAGAAAAAGCATGAGCACAGAAAGGTAACTTGCTCCTTTACAGAACAAGCTGTTACATATTTTGGACATATAAATGTCTTCAAGGTTATGAAATTGAAGCCAGCATCTGAAAACAAAATGAAATGGAAATACACTGCTTTTAAGATCTGTAATGGCAATGTCAAGCCCAGTGTTTTGAACTAGAATGAAGCATGATGCTTTCTATGGCAGGACATTTGCTGAGATGACCGATGCACAGGAGCAGTATTCACTGTGCAGGGAGCTCTGTCACGATTTGGCAAAGGATCTACAGAGGGAGGGCCTCAAGGTAGTGCTTCACATTAATCAGATTTATATAGTGCTTTTGAGAGGCTGGTAATGCTAAAGAACACTCTGTCAGTGCTATATATTTTTAGCTAAGCTGTCAGTGTTTAAATTGGCTAGATTCACAACACAGCAATACGCTTAATACACTTTTATTACACACACAGGGTAAAACTGTCACTTTGAAACTGAAGAATGTCAACTTTGAGGTGAAGACCAAAGCCTTCACATTGCAGTCTGCTGTGTGCACTGAAGAGGAGATTTTTGCTGCTGCTAAAGACCTTTTGAAAGCTGAGATTGATCATGTCAGCCCTCTACCCCTGAGGCTGAGATTAATGGGTACGCAGTTTTTTTGTTGTTGTTGTTGTTGTTGTTGTTGTTTTTTTTTTTTTCCAGTGATGTGTCTTCAGTTATTACTCAGTTGATATTTGATGAATCCACATATGATGGAAAGACCTTTCCTAGTTACCAGGATCATATAATGGAGTTGTGATTGCTTTATGTTTTTGCTCTTGTTATTTACTCAAGTGAAAAATTATTTTCATATGCCCATTAACACCTCTGGTTAATGTTATAAAATTACATGAGTAGGTTGCCTAACGGCTTTGTTGACAGGATCCAGTTTTTCCTGTCATTAGATAGAGCAAGTAATTACCATCAATGGCATGATTAACCAGCACTAGAAAAGGTTCTCCATCACCACTTTGTTGTTTACCTTTCACTCCCAGAGCGAAATGCAGTTATAGTACAGCGGTGGAAAAAATGCTAAGTCAGCATTTAATTCTTAAAAAAGCAGTACTCTGCTGATAGATTTTTACTGAAGAGATCTACCACTGTAAGAGCAATGCAATGAAGGTTTTGCTTTTCATTGTGGAAGATTTTTTTGGCATGTCAATAATGAAATGTAATCCTGTCTGTGTGTTGTATTTCATGTTTTCATCTTAACTGGAATTGCACAGTAAAATGCAACGCAGTGGCACGGATAGCTTGTAAACATGGCTTATATTCACTTCAGACACATGTTCAGCATTTAATTCATAAAACACAATCCCCTGTTCATTGTTTTTCATTTAAGAGATTAAGCAGTGTTCTTACTTCAATGCAGTGAAGGTTTTGCTTTTCAGTGTGGTATGTTTTCTGTACAGCACTAATGAAGAGCAATGCCATTTGTGTTGTATTTAATTTTTATTTTCTATTGCTTTTCTCTCTGCCATGGAATCTTCTCCATACTTGTAATGCTACTAAAACGCTTTCATTTAATCTTTTCTTTCAAATTTTTGAGGTTTTTTTTTTCTCTTTTTTTTTTTTTTCTCTCTCTCTCTCTCTCTCTTTATTAGGTGTTCGTGTCTCAAGTTTCATCAGTATTGATGATAAACAGCCCCGGCAGAAAAGCATTGTGGGGTTTCTGAAGATGGCATCAGATTCTAGCAGTTCAGCCCAGCCATCCAAATCAGAAATGGTCAGTGTGTTGGGTTCTAGTGTCAGTTCTACATGGGAGCATTATCCTGAGACCAGAAGTCCTTCATTTACAGGGGAGACATCTAAACCATTCATTAAGTGGCGGACAGAATCTGGCTGTGCATCTGAACCTCAGCAACAGACCTTTTTCCAAAAGGCCCATGCAAAAAGGCTACAAAAGCAATATGAACAAGAAGAAACATCTGGACCATACACAGGCAAAATATCTAAATGTTTACCCACAGACTCAACAAATAACTCTGCCTTTATTGTTAGAACCCACAAAGCAACAGTCAAAACAGACGAAATGCAGAGTTGCACATGGATAAGTCATCCAGATACACATGAACATGCAGCCAAATCTGACTCAAATTTGCCCACAACAAACCCAGTGTCATATGCAGCCCAAACGAAAACAAAGTCTGCAAATATGCTGCAGTGTTTTACATGTCCGGTGTGCTTCAATCAAATAGAAACTAAAGACCTCTCATCATTCAACCAACATATAGACAAGTGTCTTAGCAGTGAACTAGACAATAAGAGCACATCCATGGATGGATGTCAGGACTTGTGTGAGGAAGAGAATTTATTGGACAAGCAATATGATGCAGAAAAAGATTATCATAAAGCCACAGATTTAAGCTCAGTAAGCAGGACATCAGTATTGAAAAGAAACGATGAAGGGCCTCACACCAGCTCCTCCACACCACTTTTTGAAATCAGTGCACATTCTGGTTTTAGAACACCATTTTTTAAACGCTTTGAAAGTATGAGAGAAAAGGGTTCTCTCGTTCCTCATGAAACCACGAGTGATTCTGGATCTGTGTATTTCCACCAGACAGCTAGTTCAGTTGAAGTTATTAGTGAGCCACTGGACATGAAGGTTTCCACCTTGACATGTCCAGTGTGCAATCAGGCTCAGGATACTGATGACCTCGTTCTCTTCAACCATCATGTGGACATGTGTCTTAACCAGGAAGTGCTTTTGGAGTTTCGAGAAGCCATTCCTCCAATGGCTCAATCTAATTCCAAAGTCAAAGGTCAGTGTCTTGGATGAATACGTTATAATACTGAGTAATATACTGTAAATTCAGTATTGGAATGTGTTAGGCTATGTGTTGGCAAATACAGGACAATTTTCTTGCGCTGTTTGAATACGTTGATTATTTTCCAGATCATGAGCAATACTCTACTGCAAGAGGAAAGAGCAAAAGGTCAGGTCTTTTTACTTAATTGTACAGCCATGTTGGCTACTGTATTAATGACATGTTAAATAAGATGGGGACATTTGAATATACTTTTCTTTCTGTATGAAAATCAATATTGTGTGTGTGTGTGTGTGTGTGTGCTTTTTAATTGCAGACGAGGATTGTCACCACCTCCTCCACCAAAGAAAGCCAAAGCCATCAGCACAAGACACACCATTGAAAAATTCTTCAAGGGAAACAGCAATCATAAATTTTAACATGCTTCATTTTATCTCTTGGGGTCTGTGTCTGTTACTCCGGATTGCAGGTACAGACTATGCGTCACAGTGTGACGGTCAATGAAGTAATGAATATTGAGGGGTAAAAAAAAAAAAAGGCTGTTATTAATCAAGATGGATTGCTGAACTTCCGTTCTGGATGGGGGAAAAAAAGTGATGTAAAAAATAATATGGGGAAAATATGAAGCACTATCAAATCTGATTACGTTTGTAATACAATGTTTGTACTTTTGCCTTGCGTGCTGTGCTATGAGAAGTATTTTATTATTAATTGAACACAAACAAAGCACTTTATTAGCCCATATACTGTATGAAGAAATCTAGAAAGATCAAAGCCATAAATTATCTGTTAGGCTTTGTGATTTTTAACTAAAGATATGAAATTAAATATTTTAATATCACATTTAATATTTTACAGTTTTGTATTTAAAATATATCGTGAAAAATTTAAATGTTCTTTTCATGATGCCTGTTTGCACCAATACTCTCATAGCCCATTTTCACATTTGAAGATAAATGCTTCCATATATTTTCATGTATGAATATTGTAGTACGTGTATTTATTTAATATTAGAATACCCAATATTCTCTCTCACTCTCTGCCCTATTTCCCACTTCTATCCTAAATTGGCACGAGCAAAAGCATTCCCTGATCCTATCAGTACAGTCAGCAATTGATGAACATTACCTGTATGTACTCTGGGTAAGTGTAAATTTCCTTGGGTGTAGCCTTCTACAGCAAATAAACCGAACCTCTTCATAAACCGCTTTCTGTCTAAATGCGAAGAGCTCCTACGCTATACAAAGCACCATGGAGGAGAGAGTTTTGGCTTTGAAAGACAGAATAATGAAACATCCTATGCTGAAAAAGGAAAACTTGAATCCTAAAGCATGGATTAATTCAGAGCATGTTAAAGATTTCACGGATTTCATCCTCCAGAAGGAGCCAGAGGCAGACGCAGATTTCGATAATGTGGAGATGTGTAAGTACACACTGGAATGCAGAATTAGTTTAATTATTTAGGAGGTTATTTTGATACAGTTTAAACAGTTATTTCTTTATAGTTGAAGGAAGTGTCATTTTGACAGGATGTAGGTTTGGTATATGCCATAGGTAACATATAATGTTTCAGCTGTAACTGTAACTGTTTCTGGATTATGTATTCTTAGTTATCTGATTAGTACTAATATAATGTACCTCAGTAATAAGACGTTGGTGTGAAGTGGACTTTGCCTCATGCTTCATCTGCCTGGAATTTTCTATATACGGATGATAAATAAAAGAGATTTGTGTTCAGCTCCCATGAGTGAATCATTAATAGTCACACAAGACTGCCTCCAAGCCATCCATGAAGTAAACGCCCAAAACAAATACTGTTTTTGTGTACTCTTGTCAGTATGTATTATATTTATTCATGAAGACCGCCCAAACAGCTATGGCTCAGTTTATTAGTCGTTTGCTTCTTTGCTCTAGTGCTAGAGACTGAAAAAGAATACATCGAAGCAGCAAAAAGGAACGATGTGGAAACCATGAAGCTTTTAGGACGGGCTGTGAATGTTAATGCTAAAAACGTGGTACGTCAATAACATGATTTGCTTGTATTCTATGCAGCTCATGTACAAAATCACCAATGAGTAGGCAGCACGCCACTCCACTTACTTAATAACTGACACACTTGTACCTTCACATTTCCTAACAAAATATACAGACTATAAACAAGCTACTGTAGCTATCCAGATAGTGTAGCTAATATTAACTGGACAGAAGACTGCCTATCTAGCACCCCATATATAGGGTACTAGACAGAAATGTTTTTCTAATAGTGTAGATACATTTGCAAGCATTATATTACAGAAATAAATAATAATAATAAAAAAATAGCTTATGCAATTTAGAAGTAAATAATGTTATCTGATAGCAGTAGGTGGCCCATACACTCTTAAGGTTAAATCTTTGGCTTGTTCCCTCTGGGTGAACTCAATGACTTTATAGAAACCTACAATAAAGTGATTTCCTAAATGATTGACTTTCACTGTATATTAATGTGAAAGAAGAATTTTCTAAGTCACTGTCGTCACATCTTAGCACCATCGAACTCCACTTCACTATGCTGTAGCCTGCAAAAACAAAGAAGCTGTTGATCTCCTTCTTAGAAGAAGAGCAAAGCTAGACTTACAGGACAAGGTATGGCATACAATGTGACATTCAAATGAGACCAAATACTTAGAATGCACTGAATTTGAGGACATACTGCAACCAATTGTATTCCATCCTATATCTTCCCATACAGTATGGAGTCACTGCCATTCACCTCGCTGCATGGTTTGGCAGTTTGGAAATCCTGAAGCTACTTGTACAGGGTGGTGCTGATCAGAGGGTTGTGAACATGGTGAAGTTGTGATCATCTTACTAAATCTAGATTCAGTATCCGTATCATGTCTCCTTTAGAGAAATATTTTTGACATCAGCATCCTGGTTTAAAGCATGTCATTCTGTCCTCAGGAAGGGATGAACATTATGCACTGCGCTGCTGTAAACGATCACACTGACATCATAGCGTACATTGTTGATGACCTTCAGATGAGAGAACTCGACAAAGAAGACCATGTATGACATCATGTTTTATTCTTTTATTTCTATACAGAAGCTACAATTTCTGAAAGATTATAAAAAAAAAAAAACACACAAAATAAGAAACGGTGGTAAACTTTTTTTGGCTACAGTGTCCCGTTTCCAGATCTTTTAAGGCAAATATTATTTCAGCAGTACAAATTCTTTTTTGTTTATTTATTTATTTTTAATGTAAGAGAAAGAACATAAAGCATAAAAGGAGTATTCAATATAACAATTACCCATATTGGAGAATACAATACTGTATATACTGTCTATCAGCTAGAAAATTAGTAAATTATTTATTAATAAAGAGTTAGACAGTTTCTTAGATGCAAACTCCTAATGCAAATTCCTACATATTCATGTTTTACCTGCCAAAATGTTTGAGTTTCAGTTTTGGTTTTCTTTATAACTGGTCCTGTGCTGTCATTTGTTGGTGGGTTTTGTAAATCTTTTGTTTCTTAACTAAGCCACTTGTCCATTTTGCATTAATTGCAAGTTCTAAGCTGTACGGAAACATAATGCATTTAGTTTTAAGGCTGGTTTTGATGCACAGTAATTATTATTTAGTTACTTACGGATTAAATCCATTTCATTAGGAATGGTAGTACCATTTATATTAAAAATATACTAGTAACGTTTTCTTTTTTCTTTAAAAAATATGGTTTCTCTGTCATTACAGAATTAAAAGTATCGCTTGAATTTAGGGTATTGTATTAACATATCGGAAATACTTGATGTAGCATACCATTTTTTTAATGTGTGTTAGCATGGAAACAGGCCATTTGCTGTGGCAGCAGAACATGGCTGTGTGCGGATGTTGCAGATGCTGATGGAGGAGCCTTACAAAATGGCCACCATGGAGGAAAATCAGGTCCATGTCACATTTCCTACAAAATATTTGCATTTTTGTTCCTTAAACCAGTTCATAGTCCTGATTAGTTGTGCAGAACAATTTTCCAGAAACATTTAAGGTTCTCTGCTCATGACCATTAGGTTGTGTTCTGACTTTCAGCACATCTTAATGTTATATAAAATGTTAATGTTATGTAATTTGTTATATGTAATTATTTGTCTAGCAGATCTAATTAATTGATTATCTTTGCCTATGCACACTATATGGCCAAACGTTTTTGGACAGCTGACCATCAAACTCATATGTCCTTGTTGAACATCCCATAACAGATTTAGTCCCCCTTTGCTGTTATAATAACCTCCACATTTCTCTGAAAGCTTTTCACTAGATTTTAGAGTGTGACTGTGGGGATTCGCTCCTTTGGGGATTTGCTCCTACAAGAGCATTAGTAAAGTGAAACTTTGGTGTTGGGCGAGGAGGCCTGGGGTGTAGTAGGGGTTCCAATTCATCCCAAAGATGTTCAGTGGGGTTGAGGTCAGGGTTCTGTGCAGGCCACTCGTGGTCTTCCACATCAACTTTATCTTTCGGATGAGACGTTAAACCGAGGTCCTGACTCTCTGTGGTCATTAAAAATCCCAGGACACTTCTTGTGAAGAGTATGGTTATAACCCTAGTGTCCTGGCGAAATTCCCCTATTGGCCTTTGTCTATCATGGCCCCCTAATCATCTCCATCCCTGATTTGGCTACATCACTCTCCTCTCCACCAATAGCTGGTGTATAGTGCCTAGAAATAGCCACCAATAGCTGAGTGCCTAGAAAAGCACTATATAAATCTAAGGAAAAATCTAAGGAATTAACCTTGGCAAACCCTGTCTTTGTGGACCTCTCTCTGTGTACAGGGGCATTGCCATGCTGGAACAGGTTTGCACCCCTTAACTCCAGTGAAGGGAAATTGTAATGCTACAAAATACAAAGACGTACTAGACAGTTGTGTGCTTCCAACTTTGTAACAACAGTTTGAGCAAGCTCCACATATGGGTGTTATGGTCAGTAGTCCACATATTTTTGGCCATACAGTGTAGGTATTGAAATCCAGGAAAAGTGCTTTCAGTACAAGTGTACATAAAAAGACAAGACTGTCAAGGAAATTGCCTCACAGCAATATGTTTATCTTCCTCTCAGCAGAAAGGAGACACACCTTTGCATCTTGCTGCTAAGAATGGCCATCTTGGTGCTGTGCAGCTACTGCTTGATTACTTTGAGGTCCGCAATGAAGTCAATCATGTAAGTATGGAGGAATTTAAAGCTAATCATCTGAACATGACATAGGTGAAATGTCATAAAATGTCATAAAATTACTGTAGAATCGACTACCTTAGTGTCCTATATACAGTAATAAGAGAGCATCCATATCTCTACAGTATAACACACATACTAAATGGCATATTTACAGTGTAAACTCATATGCCATTTGTTTTTAGGCTGGGGAAACACCACTGTATTTAGCTGCTGATGGAGCTCATGAAGACTGTGTTTTGGCTCTGCTAGAAGCTGATTGTGACCCAAACATTCCCACTACAGTATGTACAAAATCCCTTTGGAAGCAGAAAAAGCTCATAGACTTTGTTTCTATCAGTACATTAGTGAGCTGATTCCACAAATTAACCTGATTGTGTTTTCACCGTAATCTTGCTTTCTTACTATTTGCTTTCAGAACAGGATAAGCCCTCTCCATTCTGTATGTGAAAAGGGCTACATGCCAGTGGTGAAGCTCCTTGTTGATCATGGTGCTCAGATGAATATTCACAACCAAGTAAATCCCTAAAACCTTTGCTTAATTATTACTTAAATTATTGCAGTTTAGGATTGTCATGGCATTTGTTGTATACTGTATATAGATTAATTAAGACTAATATACTCAATGATGTACATATACACTATATGTCCAAAAGTATATGGTCACCTGACCATCATACCCAGATGTGCCCATACAAAACCCCTAGGTATTAACACAATTTCTTTGAACAAAAGATCAAAAGGTTACATAATAAAGACAAGTTTTCACAGCCTTCTTTTCTCATACTTACCAAGGGTGCCGATATTAGTGGATGGCACTGTAATATTCACTTGTACCAAGTATAAATCTCCTAAAATGACACTTATATTCTTGTCATTAAAAATATGGAAAACTTTTAAATTTGATATTAGCTCTCAAAATATTCTGTACTGTTTCTAGCATTTACAGACACCATTTCATTTAGCAGTGAAGAACTGCCACACTACAGTGATTGAATCTCTGCTGGAATCTCGCTGTGACACCGATATCACAGATCACGTAGGTTACTATTGCCCAAATTTCCTCTTAGGGACAAGTGCATTTGATTTATCCTTCCTACTATCCATCCTTTAATCCTTCCTTCCATAAACATTCTTCCCAACTTTTCTTTTCCTTCCTCCCTCCCTCACTGTCCTTACTTAAGTACTTAAGTAATTAAGTTAAGTTCATTACTATAATGTAATTTTAACATAATTTAACATAATTTTAACATAATTAACGTAACATAATTTTCTCTCTCAATATTCTTCCTTCCCATCAAACTTCCTTCAAACACTGTTCTTTAAAATGCTCCTCTCTTCCTTTCTCCCTCCTTCCTTCCTGCCTAACTTTTGCTTTCCCTCCTCTTTTCTTCCTTCCAAACTCCCTTTCATTTAAACTTCCTTCCTTCTTTCCTTCATTCAGAACTTCTTTATTTTGTAAACTTCCTTCCTTCTGAACTTCCTACCTACCGAATTTTCTGCCAAACTTCCTTCCGAACTTCTTTCTTTCTAAACATCCTTCCTTTCTTCCTAATCCTTTCACCTTTTGTTTAACTTATCAGATTCCTTCCTTCTGGATTTTGTATACTTTTGTATTCTGTAAAATTATTTGATGTTACTTTATTCCTTCATCACCTTTAGCTGGGCCAGACAGCACTCCATATAGCAGCAGAATTGGGCAAGGTGGATGTGATTGAGATTATTCTGAAAGCTGGTGTGAATATGGCAATTAAAGACAGGGTAAGTCATACCTGAATCCTTATTGAGATACCACCAATTTCCAAATGAAGGCATAACATTTTAATGAAGCTATTTGTTTTAAACTCCAGCATGGTAAAACAGCCTTGGGAGTGGCAGCCAGAGCCGATGTAGTGATCATTGTAGACATGATCATCAAAGCTGAAAGATACTTCAGTTGGATAAAGGTAAGTACTCAAAATGTGTAGCTGACTCTGAACAGAAACCATCCTTTGTACCCCATTTCATAATATCTTGTAATGACATTTGATATTAAATTTGCATGAGCAATTATTCTAATTTCACACCACGTATGACCAAAATGTCAGCGCCGCAGATTTATCTTGCTAGTGAGATTCTCAATACAGTTTGATAAGCAATTAACTAACTAACAGAGACACCAGACATCAGACTATCCAATACAGTGTTATCCCCAGACAATGTGCCTAGCTGTGTTATTTCAGCACCTGTGTTTTTTGTAAGCATCTGGCCTTTCTCAAAATTGAATCTTATTGTATTAGTCCAATGCAGAAACTAATGAAGACCTTCATGCTGAGTTTTCGCTAACATTTAAACCGGACCACCGCGCTGAGACGAAACAGACACGCAATATGCTGTGGAATTTGGCCTACAGGCTTCTCAGCAAGAACGAGTGGAAGAAGCTGGCAGACCACTGGGCTTTTACTGAGGAGCAGATTGCGGCCATTGAGGAGCAGTGGACGGGTGAGGAAGTGCGATTTATTTAGTTTTACTCAATGATGTAATTCTGTATATACAGTATTGCACAGATATGTACAGCACAAGGAAATCTTTTTTTGTATATAGTCTGAGTGCATGGTATCCACAAGATCGGGAGAATCTTTTTTCAAAATTTTTTTCAAACTTTATCTGCCATATACCTCCTGCTCAAACTGTGTTTGGATTTTGGAGAGTAATAAATTATTTAGGTATTGTATGGTATTGTAAGATTTCAGATATTTTTGACACCTAAATGACTTTCATTATTGAATGAATCAATAGGATAGTGTGTAAAATTATTGTATTCTTACACCAAGTTTCACCTCCCTTAGTCCTGCAAGCCAGACTTTGCTAGAGATTCTGCTGTTTTGTAAATAAATTGGGCCAAGAACCAACTGAGGCAATTTGATGACATAGCAGATGACCAACCACAGACTTTTCCCCACAGCCCATCAGCAAACACACAGGATTGTTATTTTCTCACAAACAGCTTCACACAAACTTCTTTAATAACTTTTAAAGTTCATACTAGTGACTATATTGTGCTCCAGAAAGTTCACTGTATCACAAAAGTGTGTTTTTCTGCACATAAGTGTATGCACATTGAAGTGCAGTGAGCAAATCAGATTGCCATCTTCAAGATCCTGAAGGCTGTGCCCAGAAAAGTGTACAACAGATCAAATGCTCCAAGTAGACTGACTGTACTGTAATACTTAAGAGACCTGGTGGTGTGTATTTAGGTCCTAACAGTCACCAAGAGCATGGAAACAGAATGCTACTCATTTGGCTCCATGGACTGTTAGTTGCTCAGAGATGCCCAGCCAAGGAGATCTACCAGGGACTAATTGCTATTGGTAATGTCAAAATGGCAGGTGAGATTAAGTTTTTCATTCAATACACTTTGTTCTTTTGAAAATTGAACCATTTAATCCATCTCATACGAATTAACATAGTTACTTCAAGTATAATAAATTTGTTTATTAGATTAGTTTATTTGATTGGTGTACCTGGCAACTTGTATATAATCCTGCTCTGTCTGTTCCGACAGAAAAACTAAGGATGGAGGGAGAAGACAACAGTAAACGGAAATGTAAAATTTCATGAAGGCCTGGTAACTGAATGCAAAAAATATTTAATTTCACTCATCAGTCTTGAGAAGCAACATCAATCCTCAAATTTACTTTTACTCAAATTTACTTCATGCACCATGACATTCCATTAATAAACATACCTGTTTTGTTCTTCATTTTACAAACACAAAAACTTTACAGAATTGTGCAGATATGTGGTTAATGTGGTTGCAGTCAAAATTATTCAACCCCCACTGCAAATCAGGTGTATTATCAAAATTTACAGACTTTCAGCTGTTTGCAATGAACAACTCAAACAAAAGTAGTTGAAATAGTTCAACACAACGAATGCTTCAAGTGGTTTCCCCCAATTCAACTTAAAATGCAATTTATAATGACTTCTCCAGTTTCAAAATTATTCAACCCCTTCATAGCAAGCATCTTTAGTACTTAGTAGAGCACCCTTTTACTGTTATGACCTGCTGCAAATGAGATGCATAGCTTCTGGCA
>JANDJT010000124.1:9371816-9386579 GCA_024331685.1 Stegophilus panzeri
TATAATTGATGGTAAAGTATTTTAGTATAGTGTTTATAATTGATAGTAAAGTATTTTAGTATAGTGTTTATAATTGACTGTAAAATAGTATTTTATATTGTGCCCTGTTAACAAGCAATAAATCTATGTTGGGTGTTTTGCTGTATATCTGTATTTTTCTGTATATCTTAAATACACACAATGGATTAAATTAATGAGCCACTCAAAACTCAAATGGAAAGATGTAAAAAAACAAAAAAAAACCCAAAAAAAAAACCACAGTGGCATAAAATTAGTGCATTACATTAATATTTAATTTTCATTATTATGAGTTCATGTGTTAGCTTTTCATCTGAGCTTTGCTCTGCATGGTTTATTAGCAGGAATGTACTTGAAGGAACTTCAGCTTGCAGACTCTGATGGACCTAATACAGGAGCAATATATTTGACACTGACAGCTCATTAAGTTAAGTGCTTCTTGACTTTATATCATTCTGGCTTGAAGTCAGTGTGCCAGCAAACCTCAAAACCTCCTTCTTATTCCAGTCATACAGGGGAGGCACAAAAGCCACACACCATTCCAATCAGCTCTGTTAGATAAGAAGAATTATTTCAACTGTACCAATGTGTTACATGCATTAGTGATGGATGAAGGCTATATTGGAAGGTTTCAAATCATGATATGCAGTATACATAATAAAGTAAATAAATTTTAAAGGGTAGAGGGTAGCATTGCCACCTCACTGCTCCTGAATTCCTGGTTTGATCCTGAGATCGTGTCGGTGTGGGTTTCCTTTGGGTTCTCTGGTTTCTTCCCACTTCCTAAAAAATTAGAAATGTCAGTAAGTGGATTCTCTATTCTAATTGGCCCCTAGGAAAATAGAGGGAAAAATAGAAGGGAAATATCTTGTCCTTATAGCCATAGAGTTATTTAACTCATGCATTATTTGCACATGCTGTGTTGTATGTTGTATGTTGTTATTCATGTTACACCTGACTGCAAAGTTAATTTTGTTTTGAGGGACAGTAAAGGTACTGAACTGAATTAAATTGAACAGAATTACCTACAAATAATGAATTAGATTGAACAAAATGATGTTGTTCATGTTCTGTGCAAGCTTGACCCTGATATCACTATGCATACTAAGTAATTGTTATAGTGTTATTGCATAATCGTAGGGAAATGCATTGCTCCTATTACACACTGCAATCAAATACATTACACACATAAAGTAATAGTCTCTGCTGTCCAAGACTCCATGAAGTATATTAAAAGACTTTGAAATGCAATAAGAATAAAACTGTGGCATGTAACACATTGAGTCTAGTCAATTACAGGGACAGTATTTATTTTAAATTGAAACATAATGATTACACTAGTGAGCTACAGAAGTGGTATTTGAAATAAAGACCAGACACATGGCATTAGGCATGACCATATTTAAAAATACTATTGTTTATATAACAAATACCCATTCCAAATACCCATGTGGAAATTTCAGCTGTTCCAGCATTCCTTAAATGGCAGTGTAGGAGACCAAGACAATTCGGATAATGTGGATAATGAAGTTGTCTTTAGTAGTCAGGTTCAGCACAGTCTTCAGCGTATTCATGGTCCAAATCAATAGCTCTGACCCAGCAGTAACATCTCACATCACTGAATCTGCTATTGTGCATGTTTTGTTGGGGCTTCTAGATCCTGTTGCTAATTAGAAGAACAGAAAATGGGACACACAGGCTAATATACCCTTACAAAACATAAGCTCTTGTAGGATATTAGTGGGTTTTGTGTATTTGCTCAGAAGTGTGTTGATATAAACTATGCAACAGAAGTAAATCTTGAGGATTTCTGTTTAGTCACTGTCAGTGTTTACACACAAGAGAGGGCGTGTGAGTGAGAGTGTGCGTTTTAATATCTAATACACAGCCAGCTCAAAGGTGAAAAAAAGAGTATTACTCAAATATACATACAAAAAAGAGATAACAAAAATGTGTTTTTGATGGAAATTTGCACATACAAGACACAAACCTTTATGAAAATGAACAGTGGTACCAAGGTATGTTTTTCTTTCTATTACTAATATAACAGTGAGCATAAGAACCACAGTTTAACTATTGTGATTTGGTTATTATTAGTTATCATAAGATACCATAGTAAAACTGTGGCAGGATCATAGATATATTTGTAATAAACTTACATTACTGTTACACACCACAGTAAAGCATGGTAATGGTAGTGTCATGATTAAATATATGAGAACACATTTTAGAATAATAATAAAGTCATCAAAGCTCTGGAATAAATGTATCGATGGGAATTATGTTGTGATATAAAATCCAAAATAAATAAATAATAATTTAATATTTTATCATCTTCAAAGTAGATGCCCTTTTTGCCTAGAATTTCCAGAAATGTATTCTTGGCATTTTCTCAACCGGTTTCTTGAGGAATCCCCCTCAGATGCTTTTTAAACAGTATTAAAGGAGTTCTCACCTATGCTGGACACTTATTGGCTGCTTTTCTGAATATTTCGCTCCAAGTCATACATTTAAAAAAAGATTTTTTTTTTGTAAATAAAATGTTAGTTTTCTAATGAAAGAAATTAATTTGTTGGCACAATTATATTTTTGTCTACAACACCAATTTCAAACATTTAATCATACACCTTCAGGTTTTTAAGATCATGAGAACCATTTCAGTCAAATGTCTCCAAACTTTTGACAGGTAGTGTATACTAACCAATAGATGCCACAAGACATCATACAAAACGGTACATTGAAAAATGATCAACACACCCACAAAAGGTGCAGGAGCTCATGGATTTGATAAATTACAGAATTCACAAGAACTTGTGTAAAACTGAAAAAAAAATTAAAAAAAATGGATTAGACCTAATAAGCCATACAGTAATTCTGAGGCAAAAGCCAAAGCCTTCTCAATCTTATATCGTCAGTGAAGAACCTCAAATAGAACTTAGCCCTAGTAATAAATTTGTTTTTACTTTGAAATGTAACAAAAATATAGCCACATTATCACTTAAAATAATAATAATAACAATAATAAGAATAATAATATACCAATAAAAGGCAATGACAAATGCACATCTCTTTTTAGCCAAGGGATAAGTAACTTTATCAAGGTGGATTAGACCGCTATGGCTGAAATTGTGTGCAGCCAGCCATAAACTGTTCATATGAAAATCACCAAACATTGGAAGAATAATACTAATAACCATAAGAAACTGTTTTGGCATACAAAATTTGTGGTTAATTTTTCTAATATTTATATACATAGAAGTGTGTGGCAATAAATTGTGGATGAAGTGTAACTTCCGAGCAAGGAGAGCTAAGAAGGAAGCCCTCACACCTTTCTTGTTTTAAATCGTGCGTCATCACATAAATCTTGCCTTTGCTTGCGTCACACCACGGTGCTTCCGTCAGGTTCATCCGCAACGCACCACTCTCTCTCTCTCTCTCTCTCTCTCTCTCGCTCTCACCCTGTAGTACTGCAGAGATACAACTGACTGCAGCGGGGAAGACACATCGCTCTCAGCTCTTTCCTTAGCATCCCTGTGATACTACTGAGTTTGTATTCAGCACACGCAGCAAGCTCATTTAGAAAAAAATGGAGTACCAGTACAAAAAGCATATTTGGTCAGCCTTTTAAGAGGTAAGTTCCTTTTCAATCTGTAGCGTACATTTTGTGTCTCACGAAACAAGATCTTATGGAGTGAATAAATGGAAAGTGTAAAAACCATTACAGTTGACTGAAGTGAACAGTTTCAGTTTACTGAAGCAGTAAATTTAAAAAATAAATGACTTTTCTCTTTGCCTATTAGAAAGTTATTTTGAGTTGTGTTAACTGTCTGAACACGTTGTGTTGTCATGTGAATTTATCTTCACTCAGGTTGGAGTGCTTGCAGTATTGCAGTACTGATCTTTCCAGATGGTCATTAACAGCTCAGTGTGCGCTTCGGTGATTTGTTGATTAAATTCAGCTCTCAGCTTTACAGCTCTTGGTAATTTTAAGTGCTGTGTGAAATATGAGGTAGTCTGAGGACTTCCTTCTTAGCTCTCCCTGCTTGGAAGTTATGCTTCATGCACAATGTCCCACCTTCTCTTAAACTGCATTTCTGATGTGAGTTAAATGGACTTTTCAGCCAGTGGAGTGGAGCTCAGACAGCACGCGGCATAACTGCCCCCGGCACTCAGAGCGCACGAGACAAGCCTGCTGTACAACGGAAGTATCACGAGAACACGCGCGCAAGCGTTTGTCTTACTATCTTAATGAGGACCTTCCATTAATGCAGCTAATTAAGCCTATGCACCTAAACCTAACCCTTAACCTCAGTAAACCTTTCGACTCTTTATACGCATACACAGTGTACTGGCAGACAACCTTATCCAGAACAACACTACATGTATCTCATTTATAGCCTACCACTGATTAGTTGAGGGTTAAGGGCCTTGCTCAAGGACCCAACAGTGGCAGCTTGGTGGTGCTGGGTTTTGAAATCATGACCTTTCAATCAGAAGTCCAATGTCTTAACCACTGAGTAACAAAACCCAAATGTTTCTTATTTAGACCAGCCAAATGCTCCCACAAGTCAAAGACTGTCACATAGGGGACATCTGGTCCCTACCATGATGGCTAAACCATCACACACACACAAACACACACACACACACACACACATGCACAGCTCTACATTAGAAAATGTGGCTGCCGGCTTCTTCACTGAGGTTAATCATAAACAAGTGTATTCCCTGATAAACAGGTGCATGCTCTGACTAATTTCTAACTACATTTATTACTAATAGAGCCATTTCTTGGTTAAGGAAATGTGTATGTGCAGTTGCATTCTTGTTAACAAATATGCTGGCATAGAAATCTGTGTTAAACAAGTAGAATGGAATGGAAATGTAATTAATCATGTAAGCAATTTCGATTTTTTTGATGCTTTATTATGGATACATATTGTTTTAATCTCTGTAGTGTATTGGCTTTGCTATGTTGATACACTTTTTAGTGTTTACATGTTTTAAAAGTTGAGACAGAATATGCAAGAGCCATATATTCAAGTTATTTTTTCCTTAGCTATACAGAATGTCAAATTTTTCAGGGACATTGTAGACTTGAATGGGTTGAAATGTTTCTTAGTTAAACTTATAAAACCATATCTAGTTAATTGAAATATTTTTTTTGAAGGTATTGCTTCTAAGAAGAGTTGCTGTTAATTGTTTTAAACTACGTTAGAATGCTCACTTGTGCTTGAGGTTTCCTACCAGGGCATAGCAAAAAAATTGCTATGTACTATACAGTGTATAGGATACACTGCGCCTGAACTCAGCATTCAGTGAAAGGAAGCCTGAAGTGCTCTTTTGTTTTCATCAGACTTTATTAAGCTTGACAAGTGCTTTATCTGGACAGAAGAGTATGAATTTGGTGCATTCGTATAACCTGGAGGATGCTTTACAAGCTGCATATTACAATAAAGCCTTACTTTAGAGTTATTATGGATGTATTACACCTAAGATATTATTATTCTCTTGTTCAGCACAGAGCATTCACCACTGCATCTTATGATTAACACTACACCATATAAGATTATGTTTATTCATTTTTGTCCTTTGCTCAGTTTTGTGATTCAGCCCCTAAACGCTTTCCGGAAGACTATAAGGCTCTCAAGGTTGTATCCTTGAAATGGGCACTTCATCAGCAATGTCGCATTGCTGAGGCTTTTATCCGAATGGTTACAAAGTTCAAATACATCAACCAGCTGTCATGACTCATTAGATTGTATTTTAAGCAAATGCACAATTTAGAGCAAAGTAATTTATTACAAGCGCAATGGTGAGTTGGTGTCCAGTAATTTTATTACTCAGCTATGGTCCTTTCAGGGAAAGAAAGTAATGTGATTGACCAAAGTCAATGTAACCTGTATACTGGAAATATAATTCTGTATTTAATTCTGTAAAACTGCAAAACAAACACTCTCACAACACATACTGTACAGTAACTAATATTTCTATATTAATATCCTGTATCTTATTCCGTTCATTTCTGTGGATGACCATGCCAGCCTTCACGGCACATTGGTATGTATAAAGAAGCAGCTGAGGAATAGATTGTTAGCTTTGCAGACATGCTGTGCGATCTCACCGGGGTAAAGTTGGCTTGTCTGAGTGAACATATGTCTACGGCTTGGATCTGGATCTTCCACGGAAATCCGCAACACAGCCCTTGTAGCTGGGAGCGAGTGGCCATCTACCCACTGAGCAGCATCTTTATTGAATCACCTGCAGAGCAGAGCGGTCAGCCATGGACTTATTGAGAGCGACAAGGCTGATAAGATCATCCAAGGCTCTTTTGTTTTAGTGCTCAGTGGTGTATGGCATTGCACAACATCCTGATACATGTATGGATTGAATTAAGGCTAGAGATATTAGCTGGAAAAGTTAAGAATTTATTAGAGGTTAATCAAATAATAGGTCACTAACCTAATAGGTTCATTGCACTAATCAAGAGCAAAATAGCTAAATAATAAAAAAAAAAAACCTACCAATGGAATGCTGTCTTTAGGAAATTAGAAAGAAGTGTGTACTTGTTCTCTGACAAACAGTGTCTCCAAGAAATATAGGACACCAGAGTGTTTCCTTTTCCATTTGCATTTTGTTATCCCATGCATGTCTCATACCCTTCTCCTATTCATCTGTCTGCCTGTCTCTCTCTCCTTCTGTCTTCTTCCTCCCCCATTTTCTTTAATAGCATCAGTGCCTGATGCAATCTTTTAACAGAAGATGTCCTAGGCTTCTCGTTATAGACAAGCTTATTCACTTTCCATTTTGATGTGATTATATCCGCCTCCAACCATTAGGAGATTGGACTTGGCTGATTCCTGCTGGCTGACAGTAATGAAAGGAACACACGACTTTTTCCACTTACCTTGTTTTTCGATTATTCCATTGGATATGTCTGTCAAGGTCTAAAATGACAGGTGTACAGTACACACACAGGAAACATGATCTTTTGTCAGTTAGAGATTGAGGTTTTTTTTCCCACATTATAAATGGCATTTGTAGAAATCTCCTGCATGTGCTGCTAGTGTAAAGCCATGCTCAAGCATTTATTTGTCCTTGTACACAGTAACCTTGAATTTGTGAACTCATTTTCTGTAACAAAAAAGCCAGGTATGTTAAAAAGAAATGCCACTATAATGTAAACACAGTCCTAATATTATTTGTCATCTTATAGTAGAAGAACTGACTATAGATAGTACATAGCCTGCTTTTTAAGCATAAATAGAACAAAACAAATGCCTATGATTTGCATTTTGATGTTTTTTTTAATGTCATGACTACTTTATAACTTGTTTAAGCACATTATTTCGCTTAATATTCATGTATATAAATTTTAACCTAGTTTGTTCTTTTGAACACTGAGGAAACCAGCATCTACAGAAACACTATACTGTAGATCATCCATACAGAAGCTATCAAGTGTGCAAGACCTAATTTCAGTTATCTTGTACATGATCACACCTAAATTATTAAGTAACTTGTTTTAATCAGATTCAGAAAATGTTGAAAAGGCCTGTGACTGGTGCTTACATTGTATGAAGTTTGTCAAAACAAAGCAAAAAAAAAAAAATATATTCACATAACCAGACTTTCTATATAGCATTTACGTTTTTGTGTCCTCTTTTCTAACTTGAAATATAGCAGCAGTGGTTTGATTAAACTCAACAGAATGCCAAATCAGAATTAGCTAGCTAAATCCTCTACCCCCAGTTCTGAGCATGAGAAAGAAAAAGTGTTGTATTTTATTGTGGCCTTAGTGGCGAGGCTCATCAGGGCTGTCAGAGAAAGCGCAGAGCTCTGCCTCACTGCCTCACTGACAGACAGCCGCTCTACATCCATCTAGCACATAATGGAGGGCTTCCCTGCCTGACCACTCTGCATCCCACCAGCACACACTGAAAAGTCACCCACTGTACCCTTTTGATCGAATCAGATTCTGTTAGAGCATCATCTGGAGGGAAGAGTACAAATCTGAACACTTAGACCATGCTTCTGTGTCTTTGAGGAAACTACACAGCCTTTATTTTTTTTTTTATTTTAACATGAGGCATTTTACCCCTCACAAGTAAGGAATAAAACACAATGAGACATGCTGTTAACTCTTTTGTGTATGTTGTCCATATTTCTAGACAATTCACAGATTATATGGTGCTCCTCCCAATAATATTTTTTATCTGTTTATTATTATGGTGTATCCCACATACAAGTCCCAGAGAATGAGTTATTATAGAAAATATAATGTTTAAATTACACTGAATATATTCATGTAAACCTATTTTTTTAATTGCATCTGACACTATCTGACTCTAGACTGCGCTGTCATAGAAAATTAGTCAGGTACAATTAGTTATAAGAATTAAACAGTGCTGTGATATTTTGTCGTGGAAAATCACCTTAGCCAAAATAAAAATCTCTCAGAGTCCAGAGGTTTAAGATACCAAAAATCAGACTTTTATTAAAGAATCATAAAAGCAGAGATATCTGCAGATCGTCTGATACGTACAATCAATGCTCCTGCTCTTATACAATACTAATCCAATGATCTCATTAGGCTGGGTTTTCCCATGTTTTCTTTTGATCACGTTTCTTTGATCACATTTCTGACGACTCGCCACAATTATGTTTCTTTTCTTTTTAAATGGGAGGCAAATTAAAGTCAGCTTATTTTTTAAGAAGTTCTTTATTTTACTGGCTTACCTCATGGATTTCAACAATACATCTTAAGAACATCAAACTCATAAAAAAAAAAAAAGATACAAACTTAAAAAGACAGAATACAAACTCAGTGTCTATGCAGGTGCAGAGGGTGATTTTTCTGAGAAATAACAAAGCAAGCCTAGAAGAAAAAGATACATTTGTAACTGAAGAATGGGCGCTCTGAAAAATGGACGCCCAATGATCTCACTGACTTTAGCTCATATATTGGGTACACATGATTGGATCTTACTTTTGATTGCTTGACTTTAATATACTGATTTATTCAATGATTTCTTTAATATATACCACTTGCTTTAAAAATATACCATAATATAAAGTAATTTTTGCATTGCAATGAAATCACTACACCATGTTCAGCATAAAGAACCACTCTATCGTCTGTGGAACACTACATCATATGACCACTTTTACCCAAGACAATCCAGTGATGGTCATTACTTTCTGAGATGAAGCATGCTGGTCACAGTTAATGCAAATGACAAAAAATGACTGCAGCATCACTGAGTACTCTGAACATGACTGATACGTTTTAAAGACAATGTGAGATGGAAAACTTCTTTCTTCTTTAAAGTTACATATGTTGGAGTGAAACAGGTTCAGCGTTTTCAAGAAATATCTTAGCAAGTGAAAATAATTTGGATATAGAGCAATTTATCTAACATTTATCGTTATCAGATTACTATAAACCAAATATATGCTTCTTAAACCTATTCCTAAAAGTTTATTTCCACATTTCATGTTTGATGTAATCTTGTTCCAGATCATTTTTCTCATTTTACGCATTTATTTGCAGAAAGAAGCAATATCAACAGAATAAGAATAAGTCAACAGAATAAGAACATTTAGAGCTCGAAATTTGCAAAAGCATCTAAAAACACTGATGATTTTTTATAATCTCATAATTATATTAAATATATTAGAAAAATTTGCCCATATTCAAGATATTTTCTCTTGCTAAGATTTTCACTTTGTGCAGTGTGGTAGCTGAGGGTGTAGTGTGAAACATTAACAGGTAATGTTTTGTTTGTTTGGGTTTTCTAGAAAGTCCTCAGTTGTTCTAAATGCTTGTCAATTATCACTTAGTGAAGATGAGATTCTCAGTCAGACAAAAACTGGCCAGTAGATGGTGAGATTTTGTTTTCTCTGCAAAAGCATTTAAGATGCCTTCAATGACCCCCACTGACCCTAAATGACATCTGTGCTTTGTGTTTAAAAAAAAAAAAAAAGTAATTTACATATATCATAGGCACTCATTTAAGCAGCCTTTCTCTCTGTCAAAGTAAGGTTTAAGAGTCTGTTTTTACTGTTTGTTGTTTTATCTGAGTTTTTTGTTAGGGCAAGCACATTATACCAAATTACTATTTAACTAGAGCAGATTTCACATTTTTGCTTCTTCAGTGTGTAAAACAGTGAGAGTGAAATTTCTCAAAACCTAAGACAGTATAATACTTGTGAGACATGGAGTTAATTAGGTGAATGTTTTTTCAGGGAATTGATGCATAATTTGTATAATGTTACTGATGTCTTTAATACACTTGGACAAATCAACTATAATCTGACTTCGCAGTAATTTAAACAAGAACCTTCTCCTCACTTTTTCTTTAGGTCCATTCAATGATAACCAAGGCGTTTGGGGCCATTCGACTGTGATAACTTCCATCTCCCACCATTTCAGTTCCACCATGGATGACACAGACCCCCAGGACCACCTGTCCCTTATGAAGGGGGCTAAAGATATGGTGAAGGAGGCCAAACGGCAAGCCGCCAAGAAGGTCAACACGGTGGTTGACCGAGCATCAGAGGAGTACTCGAACAGCCGTGCCTATCACCGCTTCCAGGACGAAAATGACGGTGAATACTACAACCCGCCTCAGGGCAACTACACAGGTGATCAAGCCAATGATGAAGAAGGTTCCAGTGATGCCACCGAAGGCCATGATGAAGAGGACGAGATCTATGAGGGTGAATACCAAGGAATTCCCTCTGAATCTGGGCACAGGGATGGACATGTGGCTTTGGGGCAGCCTATAACAGATGGCCTTAAAGACCGTAGAGAGCTTGAAAGTGAGAGGCAAGCAGATGAGGAGGAGCTGGCACAGCAGTATGAGCTGATCATCCAGGAGTGCGGCCACGGCAGGTTCCAATGGCAGCTGTACTTCACACTTGGGTTAGCGCTCATGTCTGATGGTGTGGAGGTTTTCATAGTTGGCTTTGTAATGCCCAGTGCTGAAACACATATGTGCACGCCTGATTCAAGCGCTGGATGGCTAGGTAAGATATCCATTGATGCAGAAACATGATAAACTAATACATAATGCACTGACACACATGAAGTTTAATGATTTGGCACATTGTGAGGTTAGATCAACATGATGTCATGAATTCACTCATACAATTTTGTGCAAAATGTCGCAATTAGTTTAGGTTGATGAAATGGGTGAGGTTAGTGGTCATCGTATGAGTGGATTGGTATGAAATTCAAGGAAATTATTTAGAATTTTGGATGACAAAATTTGTATGCTGTATTAAGCACTAAGATTTCTCATCCCTGGAACTAAGGGACCCAAACCTGTTCCAGCATGACAATACTCCTGTGCACAAAGTGAGGTCTATGAAGACATGGTTTGCCGAAGTTGGAGTTGAAGAACTTTAGTGGCCTGCACTGAGCCCTGACCTCAACCCCACTGAACACCTTGGGAAGAACTTGAACACTGACTGGTGGTGGTGGTGGTGGTGGGGAATCTGGAATGGTGTGTTCAAAAAGCACATATTGGTGTGATGGTCAAGTCTCCACAAACTTTTGGTTATACGTTGTATCTGGACCATAATGTAAGAGAGAAAAGGGAGATTCCACATGAAATACAGGAGCATCACACACAATTTGACAGGCTTTGCTGTGGCACATATATATCTAACAACTTGATTAAAGTCTGACATTCACTGTGTGAGGAAATCACACTTAGCTTGGGGTAAAATAACTGCATTTGCTACTGCATTTGTTAAACTGGCTCCATACCCAATGTGATCTTTGCAGGACGCCTAGGCAAGATTAAAAAGTAAATTAAAAACTTTTCCATGTTGTTTTGGTGACATATATTATGATTTATTGGAGAAAGTGAGACTTAGAGACATACATGCATACTGCATGTCCTTATTAACTGAAAGATTATTAAAAAAAACATGTTGGAATTGATTACATACTTATTACTTACTAATTACTATTAATGGCATCTTTATACAAAAAATATTATTAGTTTTATTCAGAGTGAAGCATTTGTCTTTGTCTCTCTTGTCAATAGCGTTTGCTTTATTGCTGCTCTGATTAATCAGTTCTGACCCCAAAACTCTCTCTCTTTCCCCCTTTTTCCTCCATGTCCCAGTCTGTCTGGGTAGAGCCCTGTGGGCATCACTCTGCTTCCCTTCATTCATGGTCCCTCTCTTGCTTTGTCCTTCCTTTGTCACTGGCTTTTAAGACATAATCTTGTGTGGCCACCCGTGACCAGTGCTGCATCCTGCCCTTTCAGATGTAAGATCTTCATCACATGAAGGGATTTTTTTAGGTCTTTGGAAGGAGACAGAAATAGCCGCTAGAGACACCATAACCATCGCTAATGCTAAGTGGTGTTTTGTTATTTATTATAAGATTTATAAAGGTTTTTTTTTTGCCATTTGACATCAACAGTAAAACCAGTACTTGTCAGTCCTCTCTTTTTTTCTACCACTCTCAGTTTGTTGTTGTTAAACTGGTCCGGGAATCAGTTGATTATTTTTCAGTGACATGTACTGAGATGTAACAACTTTCTCCGGATGTATTGCAGGAAACTCATTTTGAGGGTTTAATCTCTTATCTTAGTGACTTTTGTTTATTGGGATCATGACCACTTTTTGATAGCTTGACCCCTTATTTTGATGTAGTACCTAAAATGTGCATGGTGATTACTGTAACCTTAATTGCATCCTAATTGTTCATTCAAAATAATGATAAAACATGTCCTACTTACTGATAGTGATCAGTATAGGATACTGCAGTGTAACTAATTATGCCCTAATTTTAAATATTCAATGAAACCACTTACCTCTGTATAATAATATTTCTGGGGAAAATGGAAAAGTAATTTTCACAGCTCGAATGAGTTATAAATCAAACAGAAATCTACACTATGGCACTGGAGACAAATCAAAAGCTGTGTATCAGTTTCTCTGTAGTTTCTACAGACATCAATCAGCATTTTAACATTGCTGACATCTTAGTCATGGTCTAGGACTCTTGCCACATCCTATCTTCTTTCATCCCACTCTATTCCCCTGCTCCAATTCAGACAGTGCTATGTCTTTTTCTGTCTCATTCTCCATCTGTATGAAAAGTCCTGTAATGGACAGCAAAGAGAAAGGACAGACATAATCAGTAGAGAATTAAAAATGCCCATGATGTGGCAGATAATTACACACATTACAAATACTTAAATACACATTTTATGTATTCGTAACATGTATTACCTTTCAAATAAATTTTCACAGTTTAAAATAGGTTTTCATAAAATATTTAAGTTATTATAAGGGAAAAAACTGCATATGATTCTGTTTGTATGGGGGGCTAATAGTTTATGTATGTACTATAGCATTGGGGTATGCATTCTTATACATGACCAAGTCTAAATCATGGATAGCCTAGAATAACTTGAATAACATGTAAGATGAGACATGATACAGTGGGATATATGCAGTAAATATGATACTACTACTACCACTACTACTACTACTACTAATAATAATAAGCTGAAATGTACATATTTTATTATAAACTATGTGTGTCCTTTCAGCTCCCAAACAGGTCCGATGATGATCTTTTTTTATCTGTAAAACGGTGTAATCCTTAACCCTCTACTACATGAATTATTACATTTACATTAAAAATGTTTTTATGGATTTTTATTACTTGAATTAGATCAAATGGTAAACCAAGTGGTAAATTCTTGCCACATGGCAACAGTGTGCAGTGTTGGAAATGGTCATATAGTCAAAAATAACACAAAATGTATGATGGCATTTTTTTCTTATGTCAAAATCAAAGCCCCATTTTTTCCACTTACATATAGGGAAATAATAGTTGTGTATTATTGCCTATCAAAAAATTGGAGAGAAATTCCTTATTGCCATATAGTGACACACCATATGGTAAAGGGTTAATTACTTTCTTTACTGACATACAAACATTTCTCTGAAACATAAATCTTTTGGGGAAACTAATCTTTATAAATCTTAAATTTGCTATTTTTGTATATTTTGTTACTCAGACAACAATGCCTTTTGCATCTATGGCAAAATGTCTATTAAAAAAGTCCTAAGACTTTTGCACAGTAGTGTAAATGCAAGTTTATGTAGTAGACTAAAGAAAATGAGATCAAATAAAGATATCTGAAGATCAAATTAGATTTTTGCAATAGAGCAGCTCTAGAAACATGAATACAGAAGACAAGAGATCATATTGACCATAATTTAAAAAAAGACAGTCACATTTGTTAAAGAAATAAGGGTAAGTGGGTGGGAAAAGATTATTTTATGAATTGTTTCACTACTGCAAAAAAAGCAACCTTTCTGCTTTTCTCAGTGTAACTTACACTGAACCCCTTTATCATATGCTCACTAAGAAATCATTTACTTATCCAACGCCTACATTGCTAAATCAGGAAATGAACATTAAACAGACTACAGTAGGCAAATCAGGGGAATGAAAAAGAAAGTTGCTACGTTATACAATTACAATAATGGACTGTGCTTTGAGCGGGTTGGGAAGTCAATTCCATTAATTCTGTTACAGAGCCAGAAGGCTTTTCTCTATCTACCCTTTTTATTTTCTCTCTCTCTCTCTCTCTCTCTCTCTCTTTCTCTCTCTCTCTCTCTCTCTCTTTCTCTCTCTCTGTCTCTCTCTCTCTCTCTCTCTCTCTCTCTCTCTCTCTCTCTCTCTCTCTCTCTCTCTCTCTCTCT
>JANDJT010000124.1:9400612-9417387 GCA_024331685.1 Stegophilus panzeri
TATGCCACAGTCATCCATGGCCGGGAGCCAAGGGAGCAAAATTTATTGGCATACTCTCTCACTCTGTCAATCACAGCAACACTAGCCAATCATGGGTATCTGTGAGCTCATGTGTGTGGAAGAGGGCAGATAGTGCTTTCCTCTGAGAGTATTACACTACCCTGTGGCACAGCATGAGCAGCAGTTCAAAAAGATTCACGTGTCTTAGCCTTGGTTGTCCTTGCTTGGTAGCTGTTGTATGATATGAGAGTGCTGGCTAGTGGATAGGAATTGGCAGGTAAAAAAAAGAAAGAAAAATGAATATAAGCTTAATTTAAATTAATTTAAAGTAGATTTCTTTTAATTTATATTAAATTAACTTCAAATGTTGTAAACTACATAAGCATTGAATAATTTTGTATGCAAATCTTGCTTTTAACAACAAATTGATTGGGGGTGACATTAAAAAACAGAATACCATATGCAATAAGTTGATATTTGATCTCATACAGGACATTATAGAGTTATATTTAAACACTGCAATTTATTTAAGTATTGATTTTTTTTTCCTACTAAACTCTAGTATCATAATTATTTGCTCACATACATTTAATATTTTGTGGTTTTGTTTGCTCTGGTGAGAATAACAGCAGTGAGTCTTGAACTATAATGATACTGCAACATGGAGACAGTTGTAAAGGGATTTTTGTCCAGTCCTCCATTCAGAATATTTTACGCTCCTTTATATTCTGAACCCCAAAATATGATTAATTCAGTAAATTTAAAAAAATGGAGGAAACAGCTAAACATTTGGTTCTCTTTTTTTGTTTGTTTCTATTTGTAGGTAAATAGAATTAAAATCCCAATGCAGATTGATGAGTTTGTGGAGATGCACCCAGAAACCAGTAACTTTGTGTCCAGAGTTATTTTCCGAGTGAAGACAGAACTTTATGGGGTGAGAATGACTGACTGGTTTACCTTTAACACAAATGGATTTTTTGGATGTTTGGATCTAATCTTCCTATCCATAACTTTTCTCTTTGACAGATTTGGTTAAACTTCATGAAGTGTTTCAATTATCCAGTGAGAGATAATACTATAAAGCTGGCCATTGTGTGGTTTACACTGTCATTCGGGTAAGCATTTACTCTTAGAGGACTTTAAAGTGCATTTGAATGATGGAATGCATATAGATTACATTTTCTGTGTACCCTTTTCTGTCCAATTCTTGCAGATACTATGGCTTGTCTGTGTGGTTCCCTGATGTGATCAAGCACCTTCAGGCAGATGAGTATGCTTCTAAAGTGCAGTGGCATACTAATGAGCAAACTGAGGACTTCACATTCAACTTCACATTAGAGAACCAAATACACATAAATGGTGTGTTCATCAAGGACAGGTACACTAACCTTATTCAAGGTAACAAATTTGATGTATTACTGAAAGAATCATTGTGTTCAAAGCTGTGGTCAAGATTACAGGGAGACAGGGTAATCACAGGCACATCTCTTCTCTTGAGAAATAAGAACGAAGTACATGGAGATAATTGTTTGCCAGTCCTTCCAGGATCGCTGAAATTAGCGCAAAATCAATCACACTCTGCAGTATTTGGAGGGGCTTGCAATTTTTCAAAATTACCACAGATTTTCTGCAGATACAGACCAAGACATGTCATGTGACATCATTACAAAGCACATTCAGCCAAAATGCTCTTCGATTCACATGCGTCATGCACTAGTACAGATAAAAAGGTCTCATTTACCAACGAACATCACTGCGAAAGACTGTGCAAAACAATTTCATACAGTTGCAATTGCGCCAATTCAAGTAGTTTTCTGCAAAAGACACAAAAAGTTGCACAAATTAAAAAAAAAAAAAAAACTCACAGCAATACTAAGAATTTTTGGCCACAACAATTACAAAAAAAACTCGACGAAATCCTGTATGGACTGCTTTGGCAACGTATGATACTATACTATGAGATTTCATGACGAACAGTGACACACAAAGGATATAAGAAGGCAAACTAATCAAGATTCAAACTCAGAACAGGTGAAAACAATCAGGCAACAAACCAGTGACAGGACAGGGGAGAGACAGGATTAAAACAAAGCAAAGGCACATGGCATAGTAAACAAAAACACAAAAAAATTACATGGAAGCAGTGCTTGTTGCAACATGCGCTGAGAAGGAGAATTTGTGACAGGTTACTGAAATATTGCTAATGACATCTATTTGACACAGATATGATTATATTGTTATTATTATTATTATTATTATTATTTTTGTTATATGCCATGTATTGTGTCCGAAGTTTTCATCTTTTTTTTTACCACTTGCACAGATTCATAAGTATGAAATTCAAGTCAGTGACTTTCATCAACACCACGTTTCAAAGCTGTCTCTTTGAAGATGTGACGTCTGTGGGATCATTCTTCCGAAACTGCACTATTATTGACAGTTATTTCTATAATACAGGTAAATTTACAGGAAAAAATAAAAATGTTCTAACGCAGTTTTAGTGGTTAGATAAGACTATAGTATATTATAGTCTCTTATATATGTAGACTATACATAGTATATTGGTAAATGGTCTGCACTTATATAGCGCTTTTATCCAAAGCGCTTTACACTGTGTCTCATTCACCCATTCACACACACACTCACCCACCACTGTTAGCAGAGCTGCCATGCAAGGCGCTAACTTGCCATCGGGAACAACTTGGGGTTCAGTGTCTTGCCCAAGGACACTTTGGTATTGAACAGCTAACCCTACGATTATTGGACAACCCACTCGACCACCTGAGCCACAGCCGCCCCTATTATATTATATTATAGGTGTAATATTTATTGGATGTTGTATTTTCACTGTTGAATCTCATAGGGCAATAATTTGATAGGCAGAATACGTATCATTGTTGTATTCAGAATTTGAATGGAATTGACTTGTAAATTTTCATGCACAGATATTGACGATTCCAAACTCATAGGCACAAATATCACAAACAGCACATTTCTTCACAACAAAACCGGTTGTCAGATGACGTTTGATCATGACTACAGCGCCTACTGGGTATACTTTGTCAACTTCCTGGGGACGCTGGCTGTGCTACCAGGAAACATTGTGTCTGCACTGCTCATGGATAAAACAGGACGCTTATCCATGCTGGGTAAGATTAATATTTTGTCGATTGCAGTTTATCTAGGGATCCACTTTAAAAAAAAAAAAATTTCAATATGATATTGACATCTATGTATTGATGAGTATGGGATGATGCACAATTCTGATCTGACACTGAAATCCTTTAAGTAAGTGAGCGACTGAGCTTTTATTTGCAAATTATGTGAAATATCAGCTGCATGATGGCAGTTTGCTTAAAGACAAGGTTTGTGTTGTGTTCATGTACAAGATCTGTATTTTTTCCATCAGTATCATACACATTCGTGGAATAAAATATGGTGGTTATTTTGTATGCAAATCTTGCTCTTAACAAAGAATTGATTGGGGGTGACATTAAAAAACAGAATAACAAATGCAATAAGCTGATATTTGATCTAATACAAGACATTATAGAGTTATATTTAAGCAGTGCAATTTATTTAAGTATTACTTTTTTCTTCCAAACACAAGTATCATAATTATTTGTATTAGAAACTGTGTCAAATCCAGTCTGATACTAATCCATCATCTTAGACCATTGAGCCTGAAACAGAGTCACAATATCAGAATGGTACGTTCCTAATCTTACACTCTCAGAAAAAAAGGTATTAAACTGTACCTTTCCTTGTTACTAGGAAAACTCCTTATGATTATGATTTATAGGCTTCTATCAAGATGCAAATATATAAGCTGCCTTTTAAAAATGAAGCAAGTGTATCAGAGGTAAAATCAGATATAGAAATCGAATCTCCACCAAATATGATTTTTGTGTGTTCCCTGTGCTCTCAGGATTCTCCATGATCCTTTCTGGGATTAGCTGCTTCTTTCTGTGGTTTGGCACCAGTGAGGCCATGATGATTGGAATGCTGTGTCTTTACAACGGCCTCAGTATCTCTGCCTGGAACTCACTGGACGTGGTCACAGTAGAGCTATATCCTACTGACAGGAGGTATGTATGGGACTGGAACACACACGCTTACAGCACACTCACATGTGGCAGTGTAAACACTATTACCACATACTGTTAATATAGTGTAACACCAGTGCAATCTCTCTTGCTTCACTGTTGACTAACATCTCAGACTAACATGTAGACCAGCATGAACACCATTACCTCATACTATTAATGCAACATACAAGAACGCAACACGTTTGGTCTCTTTCTTACGTTCAGAGGGACTGGCTTCGGCTTCTGTAACGCCTTGTGTAAGCTGGCAGCAGTGCTGGGGAACCTGATCTTTGGCTCTCTGGTCAGTATTACTAAAGCCATCCCGATCCTGCTGGCATCCTCTGTGCTGGTGTGTGGCGGTCTGGTGGGACTGCGGCTCCCGGACACAAGGTCCAATGTCCTGATGTAGGAAGTCAACAGTTTCACTCAGCCCATGTGTCTCCCATCCATTGTTTACATAGTTTGAAGCATCCTTTTTCCATTTTGAAAAGCTAAATCATGAACTAGAAGAAGAGAAATGTGTGAGAAATATGTAAATTAAGTAAATGCTGAAGCTTAAGCAGAATTGAGTGATAATGTGAGTCTTATTATGTTTGAGGGCATCACAGATATGATGCAGAGCATTCCAGCATTCTCATGAGGTAACAAGGCAGAAATCTAAACCCACAAGATTATAATGAGTAATGCACTTAAATCTAAACATACAGTTAAAGATCAAAAGCCCAGGAGGGTTGTGAATCAATTTCCTAACAGTATTATTTCATTACATGAGTAATGTCTTACAGATTGCTTTTTTGTCTCTGTATTTTCAAACAGGCTGCAAGTCTCATACATTATGCTGATGGTATGAATCTGAAAGCTGGTACTGATAGAGGTGTAAACATGAATGATCTTATTAAGATACTCAAAAACTCTTAATGAACATCCTTAAGGAGCCCTTAAGTGAACAGGACGATCTGAAAGTCTGAGAGCTATCATACAGATCATAGGAGCTGAAAGAAAAATATGGTCAGAGTCAGCAGTTATTTTGTTTGTTAGGACTCACTCTAGTTGTACAATTAATTATTTATTAAATCAGCTTATTGGCCATAAAGTGCCCTAATGCTTTTATGTATACAGTACTAAGCATAACTGCTAATTAAATAAAATAGATTATCCACAGCTTAACAAGATACACAAACATTTACATTAACTCACTTCAAAAGTGTTTCATACCAGTGCCAAAATGAGTGTAGTACTAATGCACATACATATCAAATGCAGTAATTGAAAAGATTTAAATAATTTACTTGAAGCTAAATCTAAATAAAAAAAAACACCACACATTCCTGCTCTTTTACACATTTTGTGGAGGACTTTTAACATTGCTTTATTAAAATAATTGTGGCAAACGTGTGTGTGTGTGTGTGTGTGTGTGTGTGTGTGTGTGTTTGTAAGATCAAATGGTAAAGCTTTTCACCGTACAGATGAACCCATATCTATAAATACTATTGGCCTTTTGAAACTGTGCCTCTCTTTTGTTTAACTGTCACTTACTCTCAGACAAATAATCTTAACAAATAATCCATCAATATCCACAATAAACCCTTTAATGACACAACACTGTGCTTCAATAAGATTTGATTTTCATTTTATAACACCTAGGCGTCATTGACAGCGCAGGTTTTGGTGACCCTGAGCTTTAGAAAGTCTTTCTTTAACAGATAAAGAGTCCGGTGAGTCTAAACCAACATGAGTTCATGATGTTTATTATTAGTTTGTTAAAGGTGTTTTTACTGTACACTTATGCACGATTAAACAGGTACTACTTACCTTAATAAAATAAAAGGATCCGAGGATATAAATATAACCATGGACTATAGTTTGGAAGTCATTATCAAGTCAATTTCAAAATATAACAGATTGGAAGTAATTATTGTTGCTCTAATTCGATAATTCATTTCACTTGTGGTAAAAAGAGTCAGACTACCTACAGCCTATTTTTTTGGATATTGGATCATCATTATGTAATATGGCCTCCACAGGCCATTATTTTCCTCACAAGGAAACTATGTGTTGCTATATATGATCGGTGTCTGTCATTACTACATTGTAATTGTTGACACTACTGTTTTAAAATTTGGCAAAGACATTCATCTATTTTAAAAAATTCTAGTTTTCAATGATTCTAAGCCATTCTCTTGTCAAATAATAATAATAATAATAATAATAATAATAATAATAATAATAATACAAAGTGTCCTATACTATTTTTGATTAGGCCTCTGGCAAACCAAAGTGACTTACTGCTGCTTCACTCTCAGCAGAGCTATGCAGTCTCTGAAGCAGAGGTTTCTAATACAAAAAAAACAAAACAAAAAAAAAAAACGAAACACAACTGTAGCTAACTAATTAATTTAGACCAATTTTAATGAAGCAGTGTTTATCATTATGCATAATAATGTTATAGTAGATTGTTGTGTGTGTCAGGTCATGTTTGTCTGCACTGCTTATGAATGTGTTTGTATTTGTCTGTAAAACATTGTATACTGTACGATGCAGTGAGCGTGTGTATACAGTAAGTAGCCTATTGGTGGACACAGATGGAGGAAGATGCAACATTTTCATCTTAAATCAAACTACAGCAAAAATAAAAAAATGCTCTCAACCATCTGACATTGCAGACAACCTTGCATGTGCGTAGGAAATAGTCTGTCTTTGTGATCAGTTTTGAGTTCTTATGTCCCCTTGCTGAGGGACAATCAGAAAATTATTTTTTGGAGTAAACAAAAGAATGTTACACTGCTCTGTGTTTCATGAAAGTTGTGATGTATAATTTGTGAACATGAAAATACTGAAAATACTTTTGTGGAAGTAATAAAGATATGTGTTGAAATGATTTTGTGTCTTTGAGAGAGAGAAAAAAAGATAGTATGCTCATAATAAAATTCACCTACAGTTAAGTGCAAAAGTTTGTATTCCACAAGGTATTTGGTTAAAAGCAAAAAAGGACATTATATTCTATAATTCTACAATAAAAAAAGTGAAACATTTACTATAGATTTAGTCTGCACAACAATATAAACCGCCAGAGAAACTCTGTGTCTCTAAGATACTCTTTTTATAATCATGTTACCAATCATGTTGACCTGTTGCCAATTAACCTAATTAGTTACAAAATGTTCCTACAGCTGTTTCTTTTTAGTAACACTTACTTTTCCAGCCTTTTGTTGCCTCCATGCCGACTTTTTTGAGACGTGTTGGTAAATGGTCTGCACTTAAATAGCGCTTTTATCCAAAGCGCTTTACACTGTGTCTCATTCACCCATTCACTCACACACACACCCACCCCCAATGGTAGCAGAGCTGCCATGAAAGCTTGCCATCGGGAGCAACTTGGGGTTCAGTGTCTTGCCCAAGGACACATCGGTATGTGGAGTCATGTGGGCCGGGAATTGAATTGCCAACCCTACGATTAGTGGACAACCTGCTCTACCACCTGAGCCACAGCCGCCCTTTAATGTTGCGGCCATGAAGTTCAAAATTACCTTATTTTTTCCTTAAAATGGTAAATTTACTCAGGTGAAACATTTGATATGTTTTCTATGTTGTATTGTGAATAACATATGGGTTTAGGAGATTTGCAAATCATGGCATTCTGTTTTTATTCACATTTATTTGCATTTTACACAGCGTCCCAACTTTTTTGGAATTGGGGTTGTACATTTCAACATTGCTGAACCATAGTTTCATTACATAGACCAATCTGTGGCTCACAGTTGTCATCACTTTATTCATCGTTATCTCTACTATTTAACACAGCCCTGCTTCCTTCTTTGTATTTCCTCTTTCTCTTTGACTTCCTGATATGTAAGCACTATTCATTTGTAGGGCATCCAATACATGTTCCTTTATTTAAACAAAATACTGTTTATTTTGAATCTATTACTTTTATGCTTTATTTCCTGGTAAGGTCACCTCCCAGTCAACCTCTGTGGATGGATTCAGCAATTATAACTGATATTTGAAAGACCAAGGTCACTAGACCCTTTTTACTGGGGCATGACCCCCAGTAAAATTTTGCTGTGCCCCAGTAAAATTTTCCCAATAAATCATTGCCTGATGAGGTAGATTACAGTAAAATAGGCTCTCTTATTCACTGAACATTATCATTTACATCATTTGAATTATTTAAAACATGAAAGCTGATTTCATTTCTGATTGAAGCAAAAATTGTTACCTAATTTACTTCACACACACAGGTAAAAATAGTATTACATTGTAGGCTACCTTTCCTTGTTGCTGGGCTGGTTCATCTTTTGTACATTTAATAGTTATCTTTCAGCTTGGTGAATATATCTTTAAAGTGTTACTCTAATTAAACAATTTATTATTTAATCCAATTTAAGCATACAGTGGTCCTTAATGGCCAATGATTTTTTTTTTAATGGTATTGTATCCAGGTTAATTAAAGGTGCATTATGTAAGATTTCTCGAAATTGGTCAAGATTAGGTCTCTAATGGTTAAGATGGTGGAGATTTAAATGATTTTTTACTCTTTGAGCCTGTCCCCCTTTTCCCACCCATGAACCCAAAGCAGGAGTTGAGCTAGAGGTAGCTTTAGGAAGGACTGTCATGACATCACTTTCAAGCTCACTGTATAACAATATAAACACGCAAAATCCAGCTCTGTTCATATTATTAGTAAGGGAAAAAAATTATATTGCACCTTTAAAGAAACAAAAGATATCCCTTCAAGATATATTCAACATTCAACCATATAGCTACTGTATATTTTAAAGTGCACTTATTATGGTTTTTCAAATATTACTTTTCATGTAGTGTTCTATAGAGCTGTTTGTGAATGCAAAATGTCTGCAAAGTTTCAAAAATCAAAGTACACGACAAATGGAGTTATTGACTATCAAAAGAAAGAACCGATTCTGAACAGCTGAAACGAGTCGTCAGTAATTCCAGACTTACTTCCTGTACAAACCTATGTAGTCTTGTAACAAAAAAAAAATCCACCTGAGGTCTTCATTGTCTGCTTGCGAATAACATGTACTTTGACCCGCCCACAAACACTACAGTTGAGGTTGTGTCCTGCAAGAGCTAGTTTCATGTCTAGAAGACGTTGTTTTCTGTACTGCAAAAACAAAACCACTTTGCATGGACTCTCAAAGGATGAGCATGTAAAGCGTCTGTGGTTAGAATTAATTTTTAAAACGATACCACAGCAGTTCAACTCCGTCCTTCATTTGTGTTCCCGTCATTTCACTGACGACTGCTGCTCAAATCAACGCGGGATTTGCAAAACAATTATTCATTAAATATGGGGCCGTACCCACTTTATTTGGAACATCTTGCGCCTCTGGATCTCAACCTGTAAGTATGATGAATTTTTTATGTATATCTTTTCTACCGAGTGTTCCAAATGTGTGGATTTGTGTTGTATATGTGTACAGCCAGTGCACAGCTGTTAGCCTGTTAACTGTTAGCCTCTGCTAACCAGTTAACTCACATTTGCCAAACTACATATTAACCTACCACTCAGAAACACCCTGTTCTCGTCGTGCTTGCGATGGTGGTTCGGGTTTATCTTCCGATGCATCATTATCGGACTTGTACTCAAATCGGTCTTCTTTAAAACCAACATTATTACGGATATGGTAGTGGGCGATTCCTTTCATGCACGCTGTAAGCGGTAGACCAATCACAACAGACTGGGACATCTGACCGAGCAGAGTAGGCTCTCTGAAATGAAAGGAGGAGCTTAGACTGAACGGATCTTTGAACGAGTCGTTTGTGACACTGGGAGGAAAAAAGGCAATCCTGCAATGTAAATTATGAGAAAATGAAAGTGTTTTGTGACTTTGGATGCGTGTAAACCTATTGTATGCGACCTTTAAAACTAAACGAGGCACGTTTAAAAAACCACAAGAGGTGCACTTTAATTTCTCAACAGTTCATGTGTCACGTGAAGTGCCTTTGAATGTTTCCCGCCTTTTACCGCCAGGTGGCGCTCGCGACACTCTGCGCTCTTTCAGAGGCTCTATGAGCAAACTGTCAGTAAAGAGAACTGTTAGTGACAGCAACTGCGCGCGCGATGGGCTAACTGTTTCACACCAGACCGCAGACATGACAGGACACTTCTTTTAAAAAGAGTCTGGACATACTTTCTTTCAAAGTCGTTATTCAGCAAGGTCTGAGAGTAAATAAATAAATAAATAAAAGTGTGGAAGGAAGCGCAGTTGATGTTGGGAGTGTAACCGGACGAGGGCACGGTGACAGGATGTACTATGAAGACGGCGCCACTTCACACAGACCACGCTATGGATGTAAGTACACAACTTTATTTCATAATTTTCATTTCCTTTCATGTGTACAGGATGATTTGTTATGTTATACACCACACAAGGACGTCGGAGATGAGAGAGGTTGCAGGATAAAACTCACCAGCAGTGGTTATACTGTAACACTTCAAAACACTTGTTGTAAGAAAGTTACAGGTAGCTAACCTGTCAGGCCATGTCATGCACTGTGTGTTCATTTTGCTGTCCTAATGTAACAACATACTCTTATCTTCTTGAGCGTTTGTTTGTTTCTTTGTTTGTTTATTTAGTCACTTGTTTTATTTATTGATCTATCATTCAACCAAGTGTTACAGTACAGTGACTACGAGGCAAAAGAATCCAAGGCAGTGACTCAAATCAAATCCTAAGGCATTTAGTCACTGTACTGACAATTTGAATAGGGATTAGTTAAAGGAAGGGCTTGCAAGCACTTTCTCTTGTTAAACATTAGCTTTGGCAGTTGTTAAAGCACACAACATCAAAGAATTAAAGGCTCTAAAAGACTTCCAAGTAAGTTAGTATACGTGAGAGTTTTTAGTGCTTTCAGTTGTCCAACACTGGGTGTGTCATGATAGTGAGAATCTTGTAAATGGACAGACCACAGTAATACTTTGTATTGGGTCAGAAATGCATGCTATATATGTTTAGATTTAGAACGTGCCATTTGAAATATGTTCGGGTTCACGTTGGATAAAACCCTGTTTCTCAATCATTTTGGCAGTCTGTGGAGGTTGCTTTGCTGGTTTAATATTAACCCAAACCTGCGCCACTAAGTCAAATGTAAGTTTGGAGTTTTGCTCGCCAATCTTATCCTACTCACTCCTACCATGTTTGCTTCACACAAAACCTACAACTTCTGTTGAGCAGTCCATCGTGTCCGCCTCTTAACCCAATGCCGTCCTGGTGTATTATTCAGTTATTCTTAAAGCATGTTATTCAGTAACCACTCTGAATAATTCAGTACAGTGAAACTAATATGAAAGGTATGCAGTTGTGAGGGAGAGTGGAAAGTAAGTCTGGACCTGAGTGAGTCCTGGGCTGTAAAATGGAGTTAAAATGCTGCCAGTGGTGAAATGACATTTGAAATTTTGTGTTTTGATTCAGGGGTGGACAAAATAATAGCCCCAGATTCTGTGTCCAGCCTATTAGTTTTAGCTGCCTGGTGGACCAAAAGATTCAACAATGGTATCTAGCTACGCTATATGACCAGAGGTTCGTGTACACCTGGCCATGACATCTATATCTGCTTGTTGAACATCCCATTCCAAAGGCATGGCATTAATCTGGAATTGGTACCCCCCATCTTTTACTGCTATAACAGCCTCCACTTTTTGGGAAGGCTTTCCACTACATTTTGGAATGTTGCTTGATGATTTGTGGTCATTCAATCACAAGAGCATTAATAAGGCCAGGAATTGATGTCAGGCGGGAAGGCCTGTGTTCCAGTTCATCCCAAAGGTATTCACTCTGGTTGAGGTCAAGGCTCGGTCCACTCAAGTTCTTCCGTTCCAACCTTGGCAAACTGTGTCTTTATTTGTGCACAGGGGCATTGTCATGCTGGAACAGATTTGTGCATCTTAGTTAATATAATACACAACATTCAAAGACATTCTATACAATCATGTGCCTCCAACTTAGTGACAATTGTTTTTGGAAGGCACACATATGGGGGTCATGGTCAGGCATCCACATACTTTTGGCCATATAGTGTATGTTTAAGCTACATCAATGCTGTATCTATAGCATGAGCTTCTTGGTCAGAATCCCACCACTTGCTGCACTACACACATCAGACGTGTATAAAACCCAGTGCAAAGTACTGTCAAGTAACTCTTCTGTCGTAAGTAGCAGTCACCTTGCAGAATCTGATAGTCAAAACTTTTGGCAATGACTTGCTGACTTTTTGTCAAAGGTGCAAACACAGTGATGCGTTTCTGGGCTACCAGAACATTCCACTTGCATGGTGGGATAGCAAATGAATTTTTGATTTGCCCACCCCTGAGTTTTGCTAGTCACATACTAGAATTTTCTCAGTGCTCATTCAGATGTCTTCATTTGGAAAAAAGAATCTTCACCTATATTATACATATGAACTTTTCTGCATCCTCAAGTAAACCCAAAAGTCTCCCAGTCCAGTTTCTTACAGAATCAAATAGAATTAACTGACATATCTTGTGCTAGTGTTGTGTATTTGGACTGTATGTGCTACACAGTGTATGGCAAACCATTATTGTGTCACATCCTGTTAAAGACATCCTCGAGAGGGGCTGTTTTGGGGTGTGTGTGGGTGTGTGTGGGTGTGTGGGTGTGTGTGTGTGTGTGTGTGTGTGTGTGTATGTGTGTGTGTGATTTTTAAGCCACAACACCAGTCAATGTGGCTTCCTCCGGTTCTGGAAACAAGAGCAAAAGAAAATGGACCATGTGTCAGAATTAAGCATAGTCACATTAAGTGAAACTTTTAAGGGCTAAATAAGCCTGTAATTAAATGCACAAAAGTCAGTTAATACAAGTGCCTAACATTAGTAAATTATCCTTAATTTTAACTAAGCTCACCAGCCCATAATGTAACCAATTATATTTCAATAAATGAGATAACAAAACTCATGATCTAGATTCAAATAGAGTGTGCAGCCGTTCATACTTGTTGATCATTTACTCCCACATGGGGTGTGATGTAATGTTTTTAGTGATCCTTTTTCTTAGCAGTGAGGTGGCCATGAGTAGATGAAAGAAATGGCTGCGTGATGATTCCCACTGGAGATCAGTTGGCAAGTCACAGCATGTATGTCTGAGCTAAAAGTTTGCCAGGCTGTTAATCACGACGAGGCACTCATTTCCAAAAACAAAGACAAACACGTGATTGTGTCATTAGAATTCATTTTTTTATGCGAGTGGAGATTGGGAAAACAGTTGGTGCTGCGCTGGCTGCATTCTATGTGCTCATCTTCTGGCACAGTGATGAAGAATCAGATGATGAATCAGTCAGCCCATGGCGCATGTCACATGCTAATACATGATACACAATAAACTGTTTTCATGCCCAATATTTACTAGATGTTATGTTTATATTAATGATGTACCAAACAATTTTTATCAGTCATACTCAATACTGATTCTATCTTGACATGCCCACAGTAAAAGTTGTGCAATGCGCAAGTGTCATAGCGGGATGGTGACATGCTTTAAGATAATTTGTCGTTGTCATTGTCATATGGGTCACCATCACATGCACTGAATTCACTATATTAAATCAATTAGTGGGTTGGATCCAAAAACATGATGTGTTAGACTAGAGAAAACACAATTGTAATACGGTTGTCTCTCAGGGTCAGAGTTTGAGGACCCTGTTATAACTTATATGTATTTGTTTTTAGTCAGTAGCCACATTAGTCTCATCTCAGTCATGTTATGACATCACTACCTTGCTGATATCATGAATACCATGTAAGGAAAATAATACCATATTCAACCGAATAATCAACGCTAGGGTAGCATGATGCAATTTAATCTTGAAGATTATTTTATCAATAACAGCAAATGACAAACATCTCATACCATAGAAATGTGCCAGTGCTAACAATGATTGATTTATTAATTAAACAATGTTATAATTGTTTTTCTGTTTATATCTGTTTTGTTTTTTACATTTTACTTATAGTTACATATCTCTTATGTTATAGCAGCTATAAACTGTCATTCTCTTTTTATTACCAACCTTTGCATAAAAACTTAAAGGAACCGCTTTTCCTCTAAAGTGTTGACACTGGTGACTCCTTCCAAAACTGCTAAATAAATGTCTCACAGAAAACTATCAGATCAGCAATTACAAACAGTTTTTAAATTTGTTTGTGTGACGTGAAGGGCTGCAACTGGCGATTATTTTTTATAACTGATTCATTGGATGATTTATTTTTTCGATTAATGATTAATCAGATGGAGGAAAAAAACTTTCAGTACCTTTTTTTGTTCTATATATAAATAAATATCGGCGTATATTAATTTTTCCCTCACACTGGCCGACTGTGTAAGCTAGGGGTTGGCTGAATTGAGACCTGTCTGCCAATAAGACACAAGTATTTCCACATGTTTTCCTGTAAACCCTTTCTAATTGGTCTTGCCTCCATTCACTGAAGATAAAATACAACACATCGTTCACTGAAGATAGAATAGCCACTCTAAGTGGAGAATTACTCTGGGCTAAAGAAAAAATCTTCAGGGCTACAGCCCTGAATGCCCAGGCCAGATTACGTCCCTGGTGTCTTCCATACTAGTCCCTGTGTAAGTCATTACTATATAATCAATAATGCATTAGAACTGCTGCTTTAATATAATCCTGTGACAGCCGAACTACTGTCAGAGCTGCTTTTATAGAAAATTAATTAACACCTTCTGACCAGGCTGTGGTGTAAGTGGTTTTAATATGTGATTGTTTTAATAGATTAATAAATATTACAAAACATCCTTAAGTTACATTTCCTAGAGTCACATCTATAGACAGAGGAAGCTAAAAGTCAAACTATAGCCCCACTTTGTCATCCGTTATTACAGACAGAACACATCAGTTATCTCTTTGGCAGCAGGTGTAGTTTTGAAGCGAGCATGCTGTCTGTAATCACAGGCTTTGAGAATCAAAGGCGGTGTCTGTGCTTGTGGCACTGATACGACTGATCTTGATAAGTCCATCCGTAAGTGTCAGGCAGGAACTCCACCCAGGCTCCATAAGATTACACACAGTTTTAAAAAAGCTGAGATTCCATAAAAATGCTCATTAGCTTTCTTATGTTAGTCTGCCCAAATGGCTAGTTTAGATGAGTGTTTACAGCACTCACCCAGAAGTAAAAGCATTTAGCAACACAAGACAGTGGAAAGGGATAGATATCTTGTCAGAAATCACTTGAAGCAGCTTAACTGTGTTTCATAACTTCAGACTCTTTAGTCATCACCTCTTTAAGGACATGAACCTTGATACCATGTTCCTCAGAAGAGCCAGGCATAATTCAGTGCATGTGTTTAGTACTTACATTAAAAATGACTCAAGGTATAAGGATCAAGAATGTTTTTTTTGGTATAGTTATCTAAATGAACCTAATGAGGAAATTGTCGTGTTCACTTGCTGGTAGAGAATTGATATGTGCAAATTCAAGATGGGCCTCCAAGGTTTCTTTGTTGGTTGATTTTTGTGCTTCTCTTTCTAATTGTTAATTCTCTTTTGTTTGTTACAGCCATTGTGGATGATGAGAGGCTCTCGGCAGAGCAAATGGATGAAAGAAGACGGCAAAACATTGCCTACGAATATCTCTGTCACCTAGAGGAGGCCAAGCAGTAAGTTTACACTTTAGGCTTTAGAATTGTCAGGTGTCTTTATCAGTTTGCGCAGGTCTCTTTATCAGATTGCTCTGCTTGCATTTGTGAGGTTTATGGACACGTCGTGACACTTCAGCTCTGTATTCAAAAGTAATTTGTATGGCTGAATGACATTATCTTATTGTACCATGTTTTACTGTACATGTTTTATGTTCACGTTAAAGTGTGATGACTAGGGCTGGGTGGTGGTTGAACATTTTCAATACAGAGGATAAAAGGTGGTGCAAACTAAAATGATACTTGTGATAATTGTGAGAATGAATAAACTAGACATTAATGTACACATTGTTGATCACAATGCCTATACTGCTGATATACCATGTAATTGTGGTGTGTATGCATGTGTGTATACACTCACTGTCCACCACCTGAACAATTTATGCAGTTATCCAATCAGGCAATCATGTGGCAGCAGCACAACACATAAATGCATGTAGATACAGGTCAAGAGCTTCAGTTGTTGTTCACATCAAACATCAGAATATAGAAAAAGTGTGATCTCTGTGACTTTAACTGTGGCATGGTTGTTGGTGCCAGATGGGCAGGTTTGAGTATTTCAGAAACTGCTGATCTCCTGGGATTTTCACACCCATCTGTCTCTAGAGTTTATGCAGAATGGTGCAAAAAACCCCAAAAAACATATATATATATGAGCGTCAGTTCTGTGGGTGGAAACGCCTGGTTGATAAGCGCCTGTACTCTCATCCAAAAACAAACTCAAGTGTCTTCAGGTTGCCAGACACTACTGGAACTTAAAATGGGATCGGGTTCTATGGTCAGATGAAACCAAAATAGAGCTTTTCGACAATAAACACCAGAGGTGGTTTTGGTGCACACAGAGAGGTAGTCAAATGGAAAAGTACCTCAGGCCCACGGTTAAATACGGTGGTGGCTCTTTAATGTTTTGGGGCTGCTTTTCTGCCAGAGGACCAGGACATTTTGTTAGGATACATGGCATCATGGACTCTATCAAATATCAACAGATATTAAA
>JANDJT010000124.1:9428447-9451809 GCA_024331685.1 Stegophilus panzeri
ATATGTATATGTGTTTTTTTTTTTTTTTTTTTAATTCCCTAACTAAAATTGAGCAATAGTTGTGAAATTTCAAAATCAGTTCTCTTTTGAATAATTAGCTCAGCCATGTTTTGAAGTCTGACAGTGGTTTTGCACGTGCTAAACATGTGGTTACTCGACAGTTCTGCTGAAATCTGTTTTTGCAGTTGAATAGTAGAATTGATTACATTTTCACATTGCTTATGTACCCAATCTTGTTCTTTACTTTATCTATATGATTTATATCTATGAAAAGGTAGCAGATGAAATCAACATATGAAATAAAGACTAATACTGTTTTCTCCTTTCAGATATTCTATCCTGAGACAACTGACGTGTATGATCGTAAAAACATGCCCAAAGTGATCTATTGTATTCATGCACTCAGGTACTGCAGATGCATTTTTTTTCTTACCGCATTCTCTCTGCAGAAACGACTATACATACATAGCAATAGGACACTAACCTGAAATAATGGCGCGTGCAAAATGCTAGCTCATGTGGTTTGTGTTGCTTAAGCACTTGCCATGGCAACCTCACCCAACATACCAAGCTCACATCCTTGATGGTTTCAGTAACAAGTGTCCTGTGGTACATCATCTCCAGAGCCCCACTGGTTTACTTCCTGCATGCTTTTAGTCATTTCCTGTCACTGTTTCCTGTCAATTCCTGCCATTTTGACACAGCAGCAGATCTTATTGTTATCAGGTGGCCTGTAAAGTCTCTACCGTGGCATGTACTGCATCCTCAGAATATTTATTTCTCTAAATCTACATTAAGACTTGGTAGAATGCAGTTAAAATTATTTACTTACTTGTTTTTATTTCGTATGAGATTCACAATGTGTATTGTTGTCTATAAGATAACAGTAAACATTAATCCATAATCAATAGCTGTGATTAAGTAGTAGACAACAGTTTCCACAACATTTTGGTCTTTCAAACAGTGCATGTTCTTTGTTGATATGATGACACATGCTGTTATATCGGGTGCCGAGCCTAACAGGAAACCTGTCTAAAGAGATGGTTTTTGTTTCCTTTCTGTTACGTGTTACATACATACTACAAAAGTCATACAGACCTAAAAGTCAACAGCGCCCCCCATAGCATTTCATCATCATACAAAGGGAAGGTTTGAGGATCATCACAATCACATGACCCCTTAAGTTTAATTGGACATCATGTATATATTCTTGTGTATGACTAACTGTATTTATCAAGGTCTGTAATCTGTTCCATTATTTAATAATACATTCAATTCTGTACATGCAGTTAAATATTCATAATCCATCGTCTGAATAATCCAATAGCAGGACCTAACAATGTAAATTAATATTGAGCAGCCTCCTCTGCTAAGCAGACGCACAAGTGTAATTAGCAAATACATGTCAATGTGTTTACTGACTGACAACAGGAAGGCTTGTCTGGCTGTAGTAATTGTTTTATGGTGTTTTCTTGCTCTTGTACTTTCTTTCTCTCCCTTGCGTCCCTCTCCCCACCTGAGCCTGTCTGGCTTCCTTCCTCTTCCTCACAGAAGCATTTCCTTCCTGACCCTATAGTCAACTCAGCTTCTCAGCTGGACTAAGCAGCCCTGAGACCACATGGCTCCAGGGAAACCCCCCCTCCTAAGTAGAGGAAATAGCCACAGGCATCAAATAATCCAAACCCTCTGCATTGTGTTTATCCTGTGTTTAAATGTGCAATGCCTATATGCATGGTTTTTTTTTATTTATTTATTGGATGCTACATCCATTGATGCTTAAAATAAAATTCAAATCTGTAGCTATGTGTGTGGAAAATACAGTTCCCCTCCCCTCTCCAAGCTAGTGCAAAGGCTGTAAACAATTTAATTAGTGTGAGCCTCCCAGTCTTGGTTAGTCATTGTAAGCTGTTTCTCTTGTGCCAGGGGTTAAACATTTCACCCTTTGCCCCTCCTGTTGAATAAAACAAAGAAAGAAATCTCTTTTTTTGTTTGTCTATTGTCTTTAGAAGTCAAAGGTACAGGAAGCATGCAAGCTTATCTTTCACACATACCCAGGCACACAGTACACTAAATGCTTTAATGAGTCATGGCCTACTTATCCTTTATCAGCAGGTAGATGAAAGTTTAATGGAGTTTCCAAGCACCTGTAACATGCAGGCTGCAGGATTTCTTCTAGTATGTCTGCAACATAGACAAGACCCGAACCTGCTGTATACTGACCTCTTGTGTTAGAAACCATGCCATTACACTTTCACATTTTATATTGTCTTGTCAATGCTAAATTATTCCTTATTTCAAGCAGTATGTCTGGCATGCGTTGGCAAGTTTTGTTCAACAGTCTGCATCACATTACATTTCAAGTTTAAAGCATAAATGGAGTACCATTTCATACTTTGTTCAAAAACCTTTATGTGTTGTTGTGGTATAGAATCTGGTCTTTGATTTCCTTATACTCATGTTTGTTTGTTTGTTTGTTTGTTTGTTTTCTTACAGTTTATATCTCTATAAATTGGGAATTGCACCACAAATCCAAGACTTACTGGGGAAAGTGGACTTCACAGGTATACACAACAGATACTAGTCTTAGTGCCTTGTAAACGCGCACAATTACATGCTGGACAGTAAAATTATACAGTAATCTCACATTATCATTCTGACTCCATTAATATGGAAAATCTTTGTAATTGGTAAAGTTGATTCTTCACATTCATCACATAGTTCTTCATCAGTCATAAGCACGCAGGTGTCTGGCAGGTACTCACTATATGCATAACAAAAACATAAAAGCACAGAAGGCCAACCTGTGGGCAATAATGCCAGGTAATTACTACCTGTGCTTGGCTTAATTGCAATTTGTTTATCACAGTTACTGATGTGGTGTTACCACCCATTGTTTTATTGCTTAATGACCTCACAGTAAGGTTTCCTCATAATAATGATCAGCAGTAAGCCAAGTAGTTCAAATGATTTGAAATGTCTTGCTGATGGGAAGGAGACAGAAATGTTAAGAAAGGATGCAATTTTCGCAATATTTTCAAGGAAACGCCATTTTTTAAAAAGTATTATCACGGCTGATATACTACAGGAGTTGAAAAACTTTACATGCTTTTAAGTGAATGAAAATAAGTGTTTCCTCTCTCCAGAGGAAGAGATCAGTAACATGAGGAAAGAGTTGGAGAAGTATGGTATCCAGATGCCAGCCTTCAGCAAGATCGGAGGCATCCTGGCAAATGAGCTCTCAGTGGATGAAGCTGCTTGTGAGTAAATAAACTCATATGAGGGAAATAATCCACTTTGGCTATATTAAATTAGAGAATTATCACAGGGCCACATTACCAATGTAAGTTATTTAAAACTGTTACAAATGAAATAACTGTGTGGATCAGATTATTCCCAAAGTTTGCTAATTAACTTTCACTTTAAATACAAGGTATATTATTGTAAATATTAAGCATTTTCCTGGTTGACCAATTAAAAGTTGACTAACCATTTGTTGATCTACTGAACTGGATTACTGAGTATTTTTATACATGTATTGCAAATAACAAACAAACAAACGACATATATATTGGCTAATTAAGAAAGAAACTTTACTGATTGGTCTACTGGTAACCCTAAAAATATGTATTTATTGTTTTTCCTAATTAATCTGTGTCTTCTTTTACTGTCTTCTACCTGCAGTACATGCTGCTGTTATTGCCATTAACGAAGCCATAGATAAAGGTCAGGCTGAAGGCACCATGTCAGCTTTGCACAACCCGAATGTGATGCTGAGGAACACCAATGAGGAACTAGCGCAGGACTACCAAGATACACTGAGCCAGGCCAAGCGGAGGAAAGAGAAACTTGCCTCAGGACGTGTAAGACATGGACACATTTTTTAATGATAATAATAATTTTAAACAGTGCAATGGTAAAAGATTATACACAGGACTAATGCTACAAGTCACACAGTCGTAGTAACTGTGCAAATCCCAGCTGTTTATTATTATTCTAGGAAGAAAATGTTGAAATATTTGAAGAAAACAGAGTGTTCCACATTACACATTGGTATGGCGTGTGTTTATGTCTTAGTGCCTACAGAATAGATGGTGCATGCTACTTTCAGTTCAAAGATATTAAGTCATACAAGGCAATTTGTAGACACCAACTTCATTAATAGGTACTGTTTCAAAGAGGATAAAATGTTTGCATGTCTAGATATGTCAAAAAAAGCCAACAATTTCCATGGAGTGCACTTATTTTTCACATGACTGTATCTCATCTGATTTTATTACACCGACTTGAATATGAAGGCATTTCCAGACACAATGCTCAAAGGTAGAATGGCAATTATTCAGAGTAGCACACTGAGAAATAAAAGTGCTTGTGTCCATGTTGTGAAACACAAAAAGCAAGGTAAGCAAATTTTTCAAAGGACTGTGCGAAGTGGGTCATTTAGGTTTGGAAACTTCTCCCTAGAGCCTCCCTTAAAAAGTCAAGCATTCCATTATCGGCAACATCAGCAAAATCTAGGTACAAAAATAATACAACTCCCTCAAGAGTCCATTTGCTGACTCTTTGAATGGTGTATTACCAGGTCAGAACTTAAGGTTACTCAAATTATCTGTCATAGAGCACGTGACTGTATGTGCCTCACTTATTAATGCTTTTATATTCTTAAATACAGGTAACTGAAGCACTCATCATATCAATTTTGTCAAATTACAAACCTCTCATGGTGACTATTTATGACTAATGTCCTACATTAGACTAAATTAATTCGTCTTTGTGTCTGCCCAGCATTCTTCCATCGCGACTGAAGAGAGGGATGTATATGAGGAGTTACTGACCCAGCAGGAGATCCAAAACCGTGTGAACTTTGTCAACAGTGAGTGCACAAACTGGCTTAACAAAATTACTCTGATTTTTACTTTCCATGAACTTCATTCAATTAAATTGCAATTTTCAATGTAAAAGGCATTCTGGACAAAGGGTTAATTATTGAGAAAAGCTTTTCTCAGCTCTCACATGGAAAATATGCATCCTTTTTTTACAGTGCTTGCAGCTGTGCAGAAGGTGAATCAGGCCATCGATTTCCAGGATAAAGAGGCTCTCCTGGCTGCCCTCAGGCTACCTGCCCTGGGCATTCTCAGTATCTTAGAAGCTAACTCTCAGTGCTATCTGGAACACTTTACTTCATATAGAGATCACAAAGCTAAGGTGAGAATGGCTATAAAAATATTGAAGTAACTACACTCTCATTAGCTAACAAGTTATTCAGTAGAGGTGTGCACTGGGGACCCACAACAAATTAAATGATTTATTTTTTTTGGTCTGACCACTTCTGGCTTCTTCTAGCATTAGCTGAAATCATTTGGCTTGTTTCTTGTGTTTGTTAATGAGTTAATTAGTGCTGTTGATTAAAAATATGATGAAGAAAGTAACTTGTGACTCTGAAGAACATCTTTCTCTGCAGGAGGTAGGTACTGCAGCTCAGCTGGAGAGAGATGAGATTCAGAGGGCCGTGATCACCTGCAATGACTTTGCTGAAGCAGAGAGACGAAGTATGCATGACCTTTAACTTTACCTCATACATTATGAAACAGACCTTTTGTCAGTTTGTCAAGCCATAAATCTTCCGCAGTAAAGATTACTCATGCAGAAATGGCATGCTAATTAATTTTTCAGTTAAATGGCCAAAAATGGTCAAAGTCTTTCCAGAAGTGGGAGGGTGTGGCAATGAGGCATAACATAGGAACATGGCACAACACACCACGAAGTAGTATTGACAGATAATATTGTAGTATTTTCCATCCATCCATCCATTTTCCATACCACTTATGCAATCCTGTAGTATTTTAAAACCAACAAAATGTCATTATAAGTAGTAAGTAATGTAAATGTAAAAGCTGGCTTTGATGTAGTGCTGTGCTGTGAAAAAGTATCTGTTTGTGATTGTTTTGATGGCCACAGAGCAGGAGTCTGTTGCTGCCATCAATGCTGCCATTCGTCAGGGTATTGCAGAGAATACAGTAGAGGAGCTGATGAACTCAGAAGCCCAGCTGCCCCTGGTGTATCCCACTGCTGCCAATTTGTACCAGTCTGAACTCTTCAGCCTACAGAAAAACTCAGAGGTCAGCTTTTTGAATTTCAGTGCTTAAACTGTTGATGAGAATGACTATGTGATTAATTGGGTGTTTATTACATATGATCTGTTGGTGTGGAAAAAAATACCTTAACCAATAGCTTATTTTTCATTAATGTGTGGATCCATGCCATGGCACTTATCTAGATCCTGTTGACGACCAGTTGGTCTTTGGTAGTGGGAGCAAGCACACAAACACACCGTCAAAGTTTAATTGTAGAGAAGATGGAATAATAAGTATCATAGTATTTAATATTAATAAATATATATTATTATTAAATATTTAATAAAAAATAATAATTATTCATTCATCTTCAGTAATCGCTTTATCCTGCGCAGGGTCATAGTGCACTCAGAGCCTGTCCCGGTGACACTGGGCACAAGGCAGGAGAATTCATTCTGGTTGGGACACCAGTCCATCCTAGATGAAGAATGCAGACATGTTAAAATATACTCAAAATACAAGTTTGCAGTACAAGAGACTATCTTTAGCTAGGTGATACTTAAAGTGCATATTGTGCACCATGGATCTGTAACTTCATTACATTATACCCCATGTGGTGAGCATAGTATACTGTATAGTGAATAGAAAGCCATTTTGCAATCGTGATTGAGCATTGGTGAGACTTAAATAAAAAATAGAGGAAAATATTATCATGAGTAAGTAAGTAAAGTGAATTTTTAAAGTCAGTCATACTTTTTATTTTTACCCGAGATAAAACAGACACCACAATACAATTATTAAATAACTGATTACTATTTTTTGGGTGTTTGAGTAGTGTTAACCCAGAATGACCATGACTTCAGGTTTCTTTTCTTGATTTTGACTACTGTCATTGGAATGACTTGTGCCTCAGTATAAGGCAGATCTGAGCCATGAGGCGCTGTGTGTTGCTGTCGAGATGCTGTCAGCGGTAGCTGTCTTAAACGAGTTGCTGGACACTAAGGATGTTGTGGCTGTCAGTGAGCAACTTTCTGACTCTCCACTTGGTTTCAGCAACATTGACCATGACAATATGCAGAGGTAACAAAGAAACTGGCAGTTACGTACATCTTAAGTGCCTGACTCAGATGTTTGATGTTAGAAATAGAACATTTGCCCATATATTTCAAGTGTTTGAAAATAAGAGTACTGATCCAAGATCAGGTTGTGTACCTTTCTCTATAATTGCATTAATCTTAGATGAGCAAATACTACAAATAGTTTATTTATTTTGTTTTTGTTTCATAATCATAATGGGAATTAAAACTGAAATTAGTCTATGTTTTATTTTTCAACAGGTATGCAGACATGCTGATAAAACATAGAGCAGAATCTCTTGCTCGGGGCCAGGAGTTTCTCACCTGGAACGATGTTCAGAAGTGCATTGACACTGTAAACTTTCAGGTTCATGAGGAACATGAAAGTAAGGGCTCACTGCAGACGTACTGTTTTACATTCAGCTTTCAGATACTTAAACAAAGAGACTCTTGTGGCAATAAGAACCATGTAAATGACAACATTTATTCAATTACACAATTGATACACAACACAATTAACACTTGACTATATTATGCTTGATCTTTTTTTTTTTTTATTACACTTTATGAGTATACATATAAGTGTTTTAGATTCACTGCACACTTAAACAGCACTTTGATTCATTTTGAAGTCCAGAATTGTGTGGGTTTTTTTTCTTTTTCTGTATTTGTGTTCATTACGCTAACTATATGATATATGCGTCTGCAGGAGTCATTGCCATTGCTGAAATCAACGAGGCTCTGAATTCTGGAGATGCAGAGAAGACATTTGCTGCTCTAACTCTTCCAACAGCCAAACTACAGGGAGTTAATCCAGCCACAGCTAAACACTATCATGATCTGCTGCTGCACACCAAAGACCTTATCTGCAAGGTACTGACTTACTGACATCTCATTGTTTTGTGTGGTGTTACTAAAGAAAGAATTTGTATCCAGTGTACCCAGTGGTTCTCAAGTACCTTTTTTTTTTTTAAAACTCTGATGATGTCTTTGTCCCAGGACACAACTGTCAAACTGGCCATGAACTGATTTTGACAATGTTCCTCGTAAATCTGCCCTTCAAAATGAAAAAAATTTAAATGGCCAATAGCTACTAGTGTACAAAAGTGTTGAGATGAAAAACGGTTGAAGGAGAGATTGAGAGTGTGATTTTTTTCTTTTTTTTTTATGAAGATGTAGCACACAAAGAAATACAATGTTACATCAACACTGAATAAAATATGGAAACCCCATATATGACTCATGATTAAAGCTGGGGAAAAAAGGCCTTTACAAACAACAGGATATTTTAAGAAAAGCAACAGCAGAGGAAGAGTCAGCCATTTTTATTATTTTTTTTTTTTCCATTTTCAAATAATTACTCACTGCCAGTGCCAAAAATGGAAATATATCTTTGATAAAATGGCATTGCTTTTATATTGGATAAATTGGAAAAACTGCTTCAATCAGTATAAAACATTATGACCTAATTGTGCATACAAGTGATTAAAGTGTCTTAAGATTTAGTTTTTCTTGAAACATTATACATTAGAAGCCTAGATAACTGAAGTAACCTATGTTACACTATAGAATAGATGCACGTGTTCCAGGCAAAAATACACACAATTCTCCTGTTCTTACTTTTATGCCCAAAGTAGGTCAACTATATGATATTAACAAGGTTTAGAATGTGAATCAAACATATTGTTTGTTTCTAACTTGCACAATGGTTATAACAGTACAAGTAGCAAAGTCAGAATGTGGTCAACTTAAATGTAGTTCCATTTTACTGAGTATGGGTTTGCACTGTGTTTGTTCACGTGCCTCAATCACTATTCTTCTAACTAACAATAACATCCTGTAACTATTGTTCAGCTGTTTTGGATCTAGAGCACCCCCATCCTACCCTTGATAATGCCAAAAAAGTGCACATCCCAGATGTTACGGCCAGTCTAGGTTGGGCCGCACAGAGTAACCAGCTCAGGATTCAAGGGAATTTGACCTTTAAATAAGGGAAGCCAGGAATAACCACACAACCAGGTTTGTGTTAAAAAGTTGTGGTATTGTAACACACAATTATAGATATACAACTATACAAAGATCCAACCACCAGACATACCTTCAGGGTGGGCCAAGGCCAAAATAATAAACAAAAGGATTCTTTTGTTAGGTAGCTAGCTTACCTAAAAAGAGAATAAAAAAAATACAAGGATACTTCCCTAACTACCTAAGCCAGAAACAGAGACAAAAGGACCCTCTCCCAAAAGAAATGGCAGCCACACCCCTACTGCCAGTGAACCAAGTGAATTATACATACAATGGTGAATTGAATGCACATAAACAGGTACAGGGACAACCAAAGTCAAAGTCTAAAAACCAGAACAGGAGTCAGAAAATAGCATGCAAGCAGCACAACCAAACACACTCTCTAAACACCAACATATGTAACCACCTCCAACATCCCACACCATTCTCACTCCTCTTCCTCTTTAAATATGGTCACCATTTAGTGATGTAATCCTGGGAGGCTGGAGCAAGGCAGGATAGGGCAGGCTGGAAACTCTGGGAGGGAGTTCGGACCTGCACACAAAATATGGCACAGCACACACAAAAAAACTTCCCATCTCAAAGATAGCGGGTTGTAACACAGTTGTTTAGACAATCACTGAACTCCTTAGATATGTTCTTGCAAGGGAGACAAAATCCACTCTAGAGTTTGTAGTCTTTGTTATAAAGTAAGAGAGGAAGGGGTCCAGGCAGCTGTGACAGCTGCAGACACACACAGCTACACTGAAGTAATTATAGAAGTCATCTTGCTTGCTTGTATACAGTCTCACATAATGTATGAAATGGATTGTGTTACTTGGAGTGAAACACACTAAGAAGATCACAAATACAAGTGTGCTTGCCTTGATGTAATATGTAAAATCACAGCTAGACCTGTGTAGCTCATGTACAATGGAACCATAGGCAAATATGATGACTGTGAAAGGACATATGAAGCCTAGAAAAATTAGGCATAATCTATAAGGAATCAGAAAGTTGTATAGTTTCTCATCATAAGGCAGAATATCATGACAAGTGACAATCCCAACCTCAGGGATGTAGTAGCTTTGATGAGTGAGGAATTCCGGAGCCATGGCCATAGCAAAAACTGTCCAGACGGTCAGGCTTGCCCACGTTGTGCAAGATCTTTTGGAGAGTCCTCTGTACAGGAATGGATGCACCACAGCTAAATACCGCAATATGCTAACACACATGTGGGTATGTATACAGCAGTACATGTTACCATAAAAGCAGGCTGTCACAAGTTTGCAGGCGAATTCTCCAAACACCCAATTGTTGCCGTTCAGATGGTAGTGGACTTTAAGGGTGAGAGAGACCAAGAGGAGAAGGTCTGAAGCTGCTAGGCTTAAGTGGAGGATTGCGCTAGACAAACTTCTAGTCTTCCGACTGAGAAATGCCAGTACCAGGCTGTTTGAAGGAATTCCTATAACAATAGTGATCACATAAGCTACTGGAATGATCCTGGTGCTGACAAATCCAGCTGTGTAGTTCACATGATTGTTGGTGATGTTAAGCGCTGGTAGATCTAAGGTTAAATTATGTTTAATTGTACTTATGGCTCTTTTTCCATAAAGTGTTCTTGGACCAAGGCCACTAGTGGTACAGTCTTCTTCTGAAATGGAAAAAAAAAAAAAACAAGCCCACTTACAGATATGTTGAGGTTCTTATAAATAAAAGCTAATAAATTGCAATGAATCTCAGATTTTAACCACAATAATCCAACTAGACTAGAAGTTTACTACATATTATTTTGTACATTACTTACGTCTGTCTTGGGCATGGCTTGAGTCCGTCAGCATAAAAGCATACAAAAGAATCAAAAGCAGTCTCCACATAATTGTCTCCTCTTAAATTCCTGGCATTCATTAAATTTTCCATCTGTCATTGTTTTCCTTTTGGTGGTAACAATCAATACAATTAGTTAAGCACATTTTTAAATAAAAAAACGAATCCAAAGACATCTGAAAAACAGAACGCCCAGCTGAAGTTGAAGTTCTCTATAAGCATTGTCATTTACAGCTGTGGTGTGGTTTCCTGTCCAGACTTGTAGGACACTGCCTACAGAATTACTCAGAGACTCTCTATGCATCTGTCAGGAAATTGTTATGGGGTTGTGGCTGGAGATGACAGATAACAGGTTTCTATTAGCTATTTAACACAGTGTGCTATGTCTTATTTTCTGAGACTCATACTATGGCTCCTGCATGTTTTGTTTTATTATTCACATTTGAAATGTATAAAATTCGAATTAACATGTTGTCTTTGTCTCTAGTTTCTGTCTACTCACAGTATTGAATCTTTTTAGAGTTAGAAAAAACAACAACATTTGAACAGGACACATTGTACAACGTGATACATACCATAGAGACCAATATTACAAACCATTTATTTGTATTATGCTTTTATTTTTAATGCTTTCTGTATTATTGCCTTCTTAGCTAATGTTTTAATAATTAAAAATAGTGACTGTTGATATCACATTTCCTTGAATAATTCCAACTAATCTGATTTCCATATCTTGGTCTTTTATCTTTGTTCTTTGGAGCATGATTGAGGATGTTTGATGTTTCTTTGTTAGTAAGTTCTTCATCAGTCTTGAAGGTTCTGAAAGAAGTGGCCAGTTCAGCCATGAAACTCTGTGCAGGCGTTGATTGGCTCCCTTGATGCTGCTGGGGTCTTTTTTTATGTCCGTCCATGTCTACCAGAGCACGTATTCCTACTCGCTCAGCGGCAACATAGCAGATCTAGTCCGCCTGACCAAACCTATTTACATTCCACCCCATTTATAAAAGCTCTGTTTAAACATTTGAATTGTTTTCTATGTTCTATTGAGAATAACATATGGGTTTATGAGATTTGCAAATAATTGCATTCTGTTTTTATTTACGTTTATTGACATTTTATACACTGTCCCAAATTTTTTGGAATTGAGGTTGTAGTTTTGATGACTTTCTCACCCCAAGACACAACTAACTTCTGCAATTCTCCAGCTTTGATCCTTGGAGATTTTTTGGCCACTTGAACCATCCTCTTCAGTGTGTTGAGACACACGTCCTCTTCTAGGATGATTCATAACATTTCCAGTTGACTGAAACTTTGTAATTATTGCCCTGATGGTGGAAATGGGCATTTTCAGTGCTTGTGCTATTTTCTTATAGCCACTTCCCATTTTGTGAAGCTCAACAACCTTTTGCCGCACATAACAGCTATATTCCTTGGTCTAACCCATTGTTATGAATGACTAAGGGAATTTGGCCTATGTGTTACCTCATATTTATACCCCTGTGAAACAGTCATGGTTGAACAATTTCCTGTTCCTAGTCACCCAGGTATACTAAACAAATTTAAAATATCAGTGGGAATATATTTAAAATATATTTTTCTCATATGACTTCATAGGGGTGCCAATAATTGTGCCACATTTTTTTTGGATAAAGCTGTGTCGTGTTTACAATTGTTTGGTATCCTTGAGAGCAGTGTGTTTTTGTGAATTTGTTTAACAAAATATAAAAAGGTTCAACAATAAAGACAATTTTTCACACCCTTCTTTGCTGATATTTACCAAGGGTGCCAATATTCTATACTTTTTAGAAAAATATTGTTTTTACGTGTGTGTGAATGTTAGTGCTCATATTGACTCACTGATGTGTATTTTGTAATGCAGAGATCAGGAGATGAATCTGCAGTCCTGTGGCTGGATCAGATTCAGGAGGCGATACACACTGCCAATCAAGACCAGGAGGATGCTCTGAAATGTATGATGGATTGTACTTTTTCACCTAAGCATTAAATCAATACTACACACTATGGCTAAACATGTTGGTGGCTAAAATGCTCATAATGTTGATAGTGTTGGTAATGATATAGAGGAGGTTTAAAAAAAATAACATATTAAATAGAGGGACTACAGAGGCACTACAGTTATGGATTTTACTGATGAAAAGGCAAATATTTCAGATAACGAATTTCAGATAAAAGTCTATGGTAAATCTCCTTAATTTACAATAAATCTTCATTCATCCTTAACACTGACTATAATGTGTCTCATTCAAGTGGCCAAGGCAGTGGCAGACATTAACCGAGCGATAGCTGCAGGACATGAGGAGGACACTCTGAGTGCTCTGCAAAAACCATGTGTAGAACTGAGGGGAGTGCTGGCTGAATGTGCACCCCTTTACCAGACTGAACTAGAACAGCTGCAGTCTCAACACACACAGCAAGGTAATGTGATTTTGTAAAGGTATAGAGTCCAGCAATTAGGATATACAGTATATTAATATAGAAATGTAGAAGTTTATTTTAGTCTCAGTTTACATATGGTTTTGATTTTTTTTCTGGATGACACAAATGAGCAGTTTTATTTTAACTGTTGTTCCTCTCTTTGTACTTAAATATTTTAGCAATCATATAATAGTAAATGTTTTTTGGAATGAGTATATAAGTCAGCATGTCCTAACTAGCTATTGCTATCTTCTCCATAGGAAATAGTGGTAGCTTTTGGGTGAAGCACAGAATCAAGGACAAATATGACTATTTCTACAACCTGGAAAGTCAAAAAGGGACATGGGTGGAACCAGATGACTTTGTCCACGATAGCACACAGCTCACGAAAGAGGATATTATGGTAGGTTACAGTCAGATACATTTATCAGCACTGAGAAGCATTTACATTTATCAGCACTATTCACCTCTTTGTTGTCCATTTCTAACACCCCCTTTGAAACATGTTTTTAACTTAGATGGTTGTAAGCAGGGTGACAGCAGAATATAACCGAGAACAGCTCTGGTTAGCCAATGAGTCAATCATCATACAGCTTCAGGCTTGGACTCGTGGATATCTTGTGAGGCGGGCTTACAATGACAGACTTAAGTATTTGAAGCAACAGGAACCAAGTGTAGTCAAACTACAGGTAAGGCAATATGTTTCATTACAAACTATTACATGGAATAGTAAGATAATACTACGCTAACACATATTCTAGACCAGTGGTCACCAACCCTGTTCCTGGAGATCTACCTTCCTGAAGACTTTAGCTCCAACCATATTCGTGCCCACCTGACCATCTAATCATTGCCTTAAGAAACTAAAACAGGTTTGCTAGATTTTGTGGGCAGTGGTGACTTGGTGGTTAAGGCTCTGGGTTACTGATCAGAAGGGTGGGGGTTCAAGCCGCAGCACTGCCAAGCTGCCACTGTTGGGCCCTTGAGCAAGGCCCTTAACCCTCTCTGCTCCAGGGGTGCTGTATCATGTCTGACCCTGCACTCTGACCCTGGCATGCTGCTGTATGTGAAGAAAAGAATTTCACTGTGCTCTAATGTATATGTGACCAATAAAGACTCGTTATCATTAGATTTTAGTTGGAGATGAAACCTGCAGGAAGGTACTGTAGGTCTCCAGGAACAGGGTTGGTGACCACTGTTCTAGACTGTTCATTTTACAATAGCATTTACTCCATTATTGGTGGTCTTTGGTGGATGCCATCCTGTAAGGTCTAGCATTAACAATATCAACTATGTGTTCATATCTCATAAATTCTGGAAGTTTAAAATGGTTTATTAAGCAAAGTAAATCACAAAAAGGCAAAATCCTAATTTTATTATATTTAACAATATAATTTTTAACATTCATGAACTTGAATGTCTTTTTCAGACTCTTGTGCTATTTGAGATCCATAAATATTTGCTCCCTCCAACACAATTAAGCTAATACCAGACAGCACCCTATTCACTGTATTCATTACATAGGGTATAACATACTTCTAAAGTTCATGTTGTGTACTACTGTTTTGCGGCAATGACTATGCATTTTTTTTATTACTTGAATTAAACATGGATTTAAATTGAGTATGTAAATATCACACACATTTGAATAGTGAAATTTGTTCAGGCAAACATAACATATTTAATGCTTAATAAATACAGTTACACAAGAAGCTCCAAAGTTGTTGTTTTTTTTTTAATATAGACTTAGATTTGTTTGTGTACACAGTCGATTGATGGTTTATCCTGTGTGCGCAGGCATCCTGGAAGGGATATAAACAGAGGAAAGCTTACATGGACCGGCTACAGACATTACAAAACAATGTGCAGACTGTGGTCAAGGTAAACAATCTCGATCACTATTAAAATCACACCCATACACATATATGCATGTGTTATTATTAATACTGATATAATGTATATACATATAAGCACACAGTCATGTGATGAATGAAAAAGGGGGAAAGAGACTTGGCTTGTGTCCTTTGAGCGAAGAGTCACTGCAGTTCACTACAAAGTTATTCTGACTGATCACCTTCATCATATGATGAAACATTTCTACCCCGATGGAAGTGATCTTTTCCGGGATGTCCTAAATGGTTTGATGAGTTTGAAAAAGGGTGTAAATCATATGCTATGCCCTTCACAGTCTACAGATATAGAGAGAGAAAGAGGGGACACAGCAAGAAAAAAAACACAGAGAAGAGCCATTGTGTTCTCATAATTGTTATATATTTTATATATTATTATCTTCTCAATTTAGTTACAGTCTTTGGTGAAAATGTGGCGGGCCAGGCAAGCATACAGAAAGAGACTACAGTATTTCAAAGACCATGTAAGTCATCAAACGTTTATATACTGATGGGGTAAATGACACATTTGTTGTTAGATTGAAATTACAACCAGCAACCTAAAACAATATTTTACATACAGTATAAAACAATAGTATTCATTCTAAAGAAATTTCCACATCTAAAACTGATGGTGTGGTACCATGATTCCATTAATAGTATTTGAGTAAAATGTGAATATTCACCTTTACCTTTTGTGTGTACAGGAAAAAGAGATAGTGAAGATTCAGGCTTTTCTAAAGGCAAACAAAGCCAGAGATGATTACAAAACTCTCAGTGAGCAAAATAACTATTTGATACATATTGCTGTCGATAAGGTGCCATGCAGACATGCACGCATGTTTGTTAGCATAGTAAAACAACTTTGTAATGTCTGCTCATTTGTGCTCTAGCTGGTGCTCAGGATCCCCCTCTCTCTGTGGTCCGTAAGTTTGCTCATCTCCTGGAACAGAGTAACCTTGACCTGCAGGAGGAACAGGAAGTGATACATCTCCGTGAAGAAGTGGTAACTAAGATTCGGTCCAATCAGCAAATGGAGAAGGACTTGAACTTGATGGACATAAAGATCGGCCTGCTGGTGAAAAATAGAATCACACTTCAGGTATGAACAAATTACAAAAGGAACTTGACTTTTTCCCTCTGGGTGTACATCATTGTTAGTTGTGAAAATTATGTATCTTTAAAAAAAAAAAAAAAAAAAAAAAAAATTAAAAGTAAGAACTGAAACAGTGAACAACACTTTGGGATCCTTATTTATTGATACATGAGAAAACTGCTTAAGTTTTTGAAAATAAAAACCCAATCATTGCTATGTACACTATTTAAATAGGATGTGGTGTCACTCAGTAAGAAGATGAAGACCAAAAAGAACAAAATGACCAAAGAAGATCTGGCAACAGGAGACAAGCAGGGCATCAAAGGTCTGAGCAAAGAGAAAAGGAGGAGACTGGAGGCTTACCAGCATTTGTTTTACCTGCTACAAGTGAGGCTCTGACTGGTCCCGTCATTATAGATTTAAAAGCTACAGTGTAGCTATAATGCAAATTACCATGGGGTATTTATATATCCTGCACTATAGTTTATAATCTTATTAATCTTTAGAAAAAGAACACATCATGATTTGTAGTGTTGTAATTTGATACAAATTTAGTAACGGAGTTTTATTCTGTAAGCTAGTTTTATTCAACATTTTATTTTCTGTTGTTGAAACAGACACACCCATCATACTTGGCCAAGCTCATCTTCCAGATGCCTCAGAACAAGTCCACAAAATTCATGGACACAGTGATTTTCACCCTGTATAACTATGCCTCAAACCAGCGTGAAGAGTACCTGCTGCTCAAGCTTTTTGAGTCTGCTCTCAAAGAAGAGATCAAGTGAGAAAAGAATTTAAATAAATATTTTGTTTGTATGGGGGTATTAACAATATAAATGTGCATTACTGCAATACTGATTGAATCAGCACTAGTAACTCTGAGTTTATCATCAATATTATCATTATCTCCGAGGGCACTTTTCATTAAGCATATCTTTGCCCATGGGATAAATATTTCAGTGATGAAATAATTCAATCGTACTTATGTCCTAAACTGAGGCTAAATGTAAATTAGCAGTGTGCTTACATAACAGATCTGTTTTTGAAACTGTGTAACACTGTTGTAATCACATGGCCAGGTCAAAAGTAGACCAAATCCAGGACATAGTCACTGGGAACCCAACAGTCATTAAGATGGTAGTGAGCTTTAACCGAGGTGCTCGGGGTCAGAACGCCCTTCGGCAGCTTCTGTCCCCCGTGGTGAAAGACATCATTGAGAACAAAACACTGGGCATAAACACTAACCCCATAGACATCTACAAGGCCTGGGTCAACCAGATAGAGACTGCTACAGGAGAGGCAAGGTAAGTCCTGACATACACTACCGGTCAAATGTTTAGACACACTCATTCTTTATTTTTATTTTTCCTTCCCACATTTTAGAATAGTAATAAAGTGATCAAAACTCTGGAGTAACACAAATGGGACTATGGAAATTATGTTGTGATAAAAGATCCAAAATAAATAAAAAATAATTTAGTATTTTGGCATCTTCAAAGTAGACCCCCCTTTTTGTCTAGAATTTTCAGAAATTTATTCTTGGCATTTTCTCAAGCGATTTCATCCTTTAAAAAAAAAACATTTTTTTGTAAATAAAATGTTCATTTTCTAATGAAAGAAATGAATATGTTGGCACAAACATATTTTTGTCTGCAACACCGATTTCAAAAATTTGATCATACACCTTCAAGTTTCTAAGATCATGAGAAACATTTCAGATAAGTGTCTCCAAACTTTTGATGGGTAGTGTATATGCATATTATATATGAACAAATATTCAGTAGATATTTCATATACTACAATGCAAATAGTGCAAAAAAATAAATGTAAACAGGTACAGAATAATGAAGTTTGCTTGTGTCTCTCAGTAAACTGCCCTATGAGGTGACAGCGGAACAGGCTCTGTTACACGAGGAAGTGAGGGACAGGCTGGAGGTGTCTAATCACACACTGCGCACTGTCACAGACAAAGTGCTCAGCTCCATTATGTCTTCGGTGGATGCCATCCCGTAAGATTTAGATGTCACTTTGTGACATTGTGGCCTCTTACATGGATCTTATTATTGTAAAACTATTGTTCTGGATGTTCTGGAAGATGCAAATAATTTAAAAGATACTAGAAGCTTTAGTGTTCATTGTACACTAGGGGGCAGTATTATGGTTTCGAACTGAAAACTAAAAACTGATCCTCCCATTTCTATTTCCGAGCTAAAATATTTGAAGAATTTGCTCAGGGCGGATAAAGTATTAGCTTTTTTATTTTCAATAACCGTACTATCAATTTGCTATCATCATGCTATGATTATCTGCAACATATTGTGTACATAACGAGACTTTATGTTAATTATTCGTTTATATTTTTGGTCCTATTTGGCCTGTGTGATAATGCATATTGTGATGTTAATTCTTCAGTGGATTGCAGGGAATTCTTTTTCAGCCTTTGTTTTTTCCCACCTTTGTTGTTTTCATGCAGCTATGGTATGAGATATATAGCTAAGGTTCTGAAGGATACACTTCATGAGAAATTCCCTGATTCATCTGATGATGATCTACTAAAGGTTAGATGAAGAACATTTGACTAGAACTTCATATCTTTTTTTTTTTTTTTTTTACTGTATCTAGGTAACCAGAGTGAAGGACAACACTAAACATGCCCGATTTAAATCGTTAAAATCTGTTCAATAGATCTGTTCTTTCTGTACTTTAATTTTCAAACAGATTGTTGGAAACCTTCTCTATTACCGGTACATGAACCCAGCTATAGTGGCTCCAGATGGATTTGACATCATAGACATGACGGCAGGAGGGCAGCTGCATTCAGAACAGCGAAGGAACCTGGGCTCTGTGGCCAAGATGCTGCAGCATGCTGCTGCTAACAAACTGTTTGAGGGCGAGAGCGACCACCTCACACCCATGAACAGTTATATCTCGTCCACCTACCAGAAATTCAGGTTAGACAAGAACATTATTTAAGAGTGCTCCAGTAACTGAGAAAAGGCAAGAACAAGTAAAACAGTGGTTTATTGTCATATATACTAGCTAGTCACTTTATTAGTAACATCATACTAATACTTTAGTAGGACCCCCTTTGCTCTAAGAACAGACTCAATTCTTCATGGCATTATTTCCACAAGATGCTGGAAAGATTCCTTTGACATTCTGCTCCATGTTGACCAAATGGGATCACATAATTGCTGCAGATTTGTCAGCTGCACATTAATTGTCCAACACATCTTAAAGATGTTGTATTGGATTCAGATCAGTGACTGGGGAGGCCGCTGAAGTATACTGTACTGAACTCATGTTCTTGGAATGAGAAGATGAGTAAATTGTGGCCGTAAAGGGATGCACATGCTCAGCAACAGTATTCAGGTAGGCTGTGGCATGCAAACAATGCTCAATTTATATTAACCCCCCTATTATGTTGGAAAAATAAGGTACATCCATTATGTTATGGGTCAAAATGACTTCCACAGTTTAAATACACACAAAAACAGCAAAGAACAGCTTAAAACAGTAAACCTGTATCTTGTCTCGGACAACCCATAAGAAGAAATATTTGCATATAAGTTCATGACCCTAAATGAGGAAAGTTAAAAATTTTCAAAGAGAAAAAGAGAGATTAACCAGTATTTCAGACATCTCAAATGTGGAAATGGGTCAAATTGACCCATAAAATAATACGAGGGTTAAGAGTCCCACTGTGTGCCAATTAAAAAAAAAAAAAATTAAAAAATAAATCAACAATACACCAACACCACCAGCCTCAATTGTTTACACAAAGCAGGTTGGGTCCATGAATTCATGCCGTTGATGCCAAATTCCAACCCTACAATCTGCATGTCACAGCATAAATCAAGATGCATCAAGACCAGTTGACATTTTTCCAATATTCAACTGTTCTGTTTCTGTGTGCCTGCTGTAGCCCCAGATTCCTGTTCTTGGCTCACAATAATAGACCCTGATGTGATGTTTTTATAGCTTTTATAGCTCATCTGCCTCAAGGTTCAATGTATCATGCATTCTGAGATGCTTTTCTGCTCACCACAGTTGTACAGAGTGGCTGTTTGAGTTACCGTAATCTTCCTGTCAGCTCAAACCAGTCTGACCATTCTCCTCTGACCGCTCTCATAAACAAGACATTTCTGCCCCCAAGGACCTGCTGCGCACTGAATTTTTGTTGTTGTTGTTTTTCACACCATTCTGTGAAAATCTCAGGAGCAGCATCTGAAATACTCACACCAATTAATAATATTATAATATTACTCAAACCATAATATAATATTATGAGTGTATGGATAATGCTGTGGAAATGATTACATGGAATTTAATAATATTTTAACCATTATTCATCCGGGACAACTGATGAAGCTGAAAGCCTTAAAAGCATCTGAGGTAAAGGTGAGACAAACATTATGTTGAAACAGATCTAGCTAAGTTAGTTTGTAACCTGAGTATAGGCACTGAAATATATTCAAATTAAAAGATGTTTTAGCTTTCCTGAATACCCCAATTCATTGTTTTGACTGATTTATTTCACAATCCAGAATGTGAAATCTGATATAAATTCATATTACATATACCTCCCTGAGCCTCACAAGCCCTCTAACTTTGATCTAAGATCTGAACTTAGTTTCCCTCGAAATTAAATAATTGTAAAAAAAAAAAAAAAAAATAGCTGTTTCCAGAATATTATGCACAAATGACCATACTTGACATATGTGGCTTATTATTAAAACTGTAGTTACAGTAAGGAAATAACTTTCACATGTAGTAATGGTGACCAGCAAAGGGTCATTAAAAGTGGAAATGGAAGTGAACAGGGAGAAACTGCCTTTGTGTTAAAGTGTGGCATCAGCAAAGAGCAGGGAGGTGTGTCATGACTTTAGAGTGTGTGAGTGTGTGTGTCTGTAGATTTATTGCACACACTCCTAGACTGCAGTTTACCGCACGTACCTCTACTCATGAGTCATACTTACTGGAAATCCCCAGCATTGGGAATGCTCTTTTTTGTCTGTCCTCTTCCTACTTCATTATTTTCACCAGAATACTCTCACGTACTGTAGTAGTGCACTTCAATGATATACTGCATGTGTGCTGTGTTTGCAGAGTATTCTTCCAGGCTGCATGTGACGTTCCAGCGCCAGAAGAGAAGTTTAACGTGGATGAGTACTCTGACATGGTGACACTTAGCAAACCTGTCATCTACATCTCCATAGAAGAGATCATCAACACTCATTCAGTAAGACCAAGCATTTGTGTACTGTAAAAGTGACATCCCATTTTTGTTTCCTGTCTAAGACAGAGTGGTTGAGAAATGCTGCCAACACCTCTCTCCTTGTAGTTATTCCATTCCACTTTTAGCATTTTTAGCATGTTTGTATGAAAACGTAGTCGAAATCTGTTTAGCCCCATGTAAATGGATTCTTTAGTAAAGGGGGAAAAGTGTTGCACATGGGAAATTAATGCGTAGAGTGTTACTCATGGAAAAACACTCGTCGCTAGGCTGCTGAACATCAAGGAATCAGACTTTTTCTCCCAAGAGGTACAGGGTGGTGCATATGCATGATCTTAACTGCAAGGAAGATGGGATAACAATGACTTGTTTTAGAAAAACTGAACACTTCTTCTCCCCACACTGCATTCCAGGCATATCAGTCATCAGCAACTAAACACAACTAAATTCAAGGCCATTAAGCTACATAACAGATCACAGAGTGGAATATTGAATATGTAGAGCAACAAATGTTCTCTAAAGTACAAAATACTGTACATGAGGATGGCAAAATACCATCAGCAGCTAAAACAAAGACGTTCTTTGCAACCACTATCTTATAACCTTGGTCTTGTGATAAAACGCTGGGCAGATTTCTGAAGGCTTTCACTTCTGTTCACTTTTTGGCCTTCTTCATAGAGGACTAAGAAGGAGTTTAAGGAAGATGTAATAGCTGAAATGACTTAGCTATGTTACTGAGCCTACTTGTATTTCTGCAAGTGGGTGGTGAAAAGGAACAGTGATTTATGGGTGAGGTATGGGAGAGGTCCCTGCTGTTTTAGCTGAGGTGCTTTGAAGCTATGGGGAACATTGGATAAATCAGCTTGTTGTCTTAGTACGCCACCAGTGTGAAGCGCTGAAGCTTTGTCTTTATATTGGCTGACTTCCGTGCTCCAGACTTCCCTACTGCTGACAAAGATAACAGACTGTCAGCACATATTATCAAAAAGGGTCCGACGGTGAATCTGTTTTGAATTAGCTTTGGAAAACAGTAGAATGAAAGAACACACTGTCCAACTGATCTAAGGCTTGGTTGGAGATACCGCAGTGACACGTTGCATTATATTAGCTAGGGTATCAGTGGCTCAGGGTATTCATTGGTAACCATGCTGTTTGTCATTAAGTATTTATGGTTTGACACTTGGTTAAACATAGTTTTTGGTAGTACCTGTGTTCTTTGGTGAAGTACGTATGTTGCAGAGCTTCAGTGATGAAAGTTTATTAAAAACAAGCATTACTTTTTTGTGAGACTTTATTGCCAGCTCTATTTGACAACAAAATGTATAAAGTGTTTTGCTCATGTTTGTCCAACAGATTGTGCTGGAGCACAAGGAGGCCATCGCCCCAGAACCCAGCGATCTTCTGCATGAACTCTTGGATGACTTGGGAGATGTTCCTGACATGGAGTCACTGATTGGTAAAATTCATGTACTATGCATCTTGTTCTTAAATGTTCTATTACAGACACCTAAACTTGTTCTGAAGACCACAGTCTTTTTATATGAATTTTTATATTTTTATATTTTATATAAAAAATAAACTGACATGGCAGTTATGCAAAAGTATGTCATTTGACAAAAAGGAAGCACCTGAAGCACCTATAAGAACGACCATCAAAAAAATTAATAAATAAATCCAGATTTTGTCAACGCGAAATTGGGATTTGTGTATATATATATAATAAAACA
>JANDJT010000124.1:9451873-9475957 GCA_024331685.1 Stegophilus panzeri
TATTTCAATGTATGTGAAATGCTCTGTGTACTGAGTTCGACCTTTCAATAAGATTTCAGTCCTAATTTCTTTATTATTATATAATATCTATAAAAAAATATATAATTAAACATTTTTACAAAAAGAATGATTAAAGTTTAAAGTTGCTTTGAAGAAAGGTTAAATAAATGCAAGAACCTAAAAAAACTATGCATTAAATAGCTTTAGTCCCCTTTAAGGTTATACTAATGCTTTTGTCACAGTTATGATTTTGATGAACTGTATTCGTGTAAATAGCTAACAGACTAAGTGCCATTCTCCTATACACAGGTGAAGGTGTTGTGGATCCAAATGATCCCAACAAAGAAAACACACTGAGTCAGTTGGCTAAAACTGAGATCTCTCTTACACTCACAAACAAATTTGAGCTGGTGGACGGTGATGACAGAGACATGAAGGGACTTATGATGAAGTAAGTCATATCATAAAAGCTCTGGTGAAATACAGCTGTTACATATCAGTCTGTTTTATTTTCCTAGTGGGTGTGATTAACCTGACTGTAGATGATGTAGTTGTCATGCTCATTGCTGTTTTTAAAGACAGCCTTCATTTCCTATTTCACTATCTCTGACACACCATGGTGGGAAGTGATGCGCAAGCCACTGCTATCTCTTCCTCTGTTCAAATGGTTCTTCTGGTGTTTTTTTAGCCATATTAAATTAGTGACATTCCAAGAAATGAGGGGAAATGCCCTAAGTCCATTAGGCTCTTGTTTTTCAGGATATAAATCCTTACTGATTCCACAAGTGCTTTTTTATCACGATCCCTTCTATATAGGCATTTCTGCTAAATGACTAAATGTAAATGTGATTGTCCCATTGAAAACACATTTTCCATTGATGTGACTAGCTGTGGGATCAGCCCCCCCTCCCCCAGCTGTATGTTCTCTCTTTATCATAGTACTCTTCATCATAGTGCAAGGGGCCTCTGGGGAGGAAGCAGGATGAATAAGTCAAACTGTTCCCAACTGGTGCAGATAGAACAGGGGCTTGATGTCAGGGCTTGCTTTCTGAATGCTAACACAGCATTTCCTGTCATGGCACACTCTAAAATAAAGCTTCAGATATATATATATATATATATGATACTAATGTGTTTAGTAATATTCTGAATACGAGCAAATGCATATTAGTAGTATCATGAGGTCTTTGAAAGGATGGATTTTAAACACAGATACAGTATTACTGAACTGTCGGTGGATAAGCAGTCAGCTCATGACCATAATTATCTCTTTGCGTATGTAGATAGGGATCTCATATTCTGGTAAGTATTTTAAAAAGCTCAGACACTAAATCACTGGTAATTATACCCTAATTGTTAACGTCTAGAAGCCCACTTCTGACTCCTTTAACTGTGTTGCACAAACTTTATGAGGTCTGCACTAAAATTCTCTCACAGTCAAAGGTTTATAGTGTTAATTAACTAAAACGAATGAAAAACCTGATACACTTGCAGATGGTTACATGGTCGGTCACAACCATCAGCACTGATCTGAAAGTATCATTTACTTTTCTTCCACTATTATGACCCTAACCCTACCAGTTTATATCTCTTTTTTTTTTTTTTTTTTAACCATTTCAAAGAACAAAGAAGCTGATTGTGGATGTGGTGAGAATCCAGCCTGGAGAAACACTGACAGATATCCTAGAGACTCCTGCTACTTCTCAACAGGTAAGGCTTTAAACCTCTAACTGGTAATCTTAGTATTATAATGTGCCTTTATAGATAAGAAAACAGAATAGGAAAAGCTGTTGACTGGCCAAGTGAGAACAGTGCTGTGTTTACTCCAGATGTTAAATAACACCATGAAATCAGTTGTACTTCAGTATTCCTATAGTTACATTTCGATTTAACTCGCTAATGTCAAATCAGTTATCTGCCATATATACAGGTGTTCGGTTATTCTCTGTTTGAAACAACTACAACAAGTCCAAATATAGCTCTTATCATGTCTTACACAGGTCTCTGTACAGATGTGCTAACCCTCAGATTTTCTAAACATTCATGCAAAGTACTGACCTCAGTCTTAAGTCTACATCACTCAGACTCAGTCTTGTGTCATTCAGGAATCGGAGCATGTTAAGATGGTGGAACGGCGGGCTGCGCAAGATGCTACTGCTCCAGAGGGGCTGAAGAGTAGTCAGGCTGCACTGGAGGACACACAGCTGCCCCTAGAACAGAAAAAACGCAAGATCCTCAGGAATCTGCGCACTCTAGAACAGGCTGGCCTGGTCAGCTCTGCTAACAAGTACCAGGAGCTCATTAATGACATCTCTAAGGTAGAACACTGCTATAGGCTCGTTGATGTTACTGGTATTATTAGGTGGTATTATTATTGTTAATATTATAAGGTGTTTCTGGTTTCTCCAGTGAAATTCTGACCATGTGGCCACTAGCTGTATTTTTTAACACATCTAAATTTTACATGTAAATAATAATAATAATAATAATAATAATAATAATAATAATAATACTCATGGATTCAAGTTCTTCCACACCATGATGATGCACAAATATTTATTAATTGTAATGCAGCTTTTACCTCAAGTAAAGCTGTGCTTTCAAACACACTATCTTCAATGTGATGCACAGCACAGCTGTTTTGTGGTGGTGACCTCACACAGGGTCAGCTAAAATAATAATTTTAAAAAATCAAATAACTTCTTCATGACTCACTAGAAACAAATATTCACACAGCATTTTTTAAGGCAGTAGGCTAATCATTTTGTCCCCTTAAACAATAGGACATTCGCTACCAGAGGCGCTACAGGCAGAGGAGGAAAGGGGAACTGGTGAAGCTCCAGCAGACTCTGAGTGCTCTTAACTCCAAGGCAGCTTTCTACCAGGACCAGATCAACTATTATGACACCTACATTAAAACTTGCCTTGATAACCTCAACAGAAAGCGAGTGGCTAAAATTCTGCATTCATTTCATCTTGGAAAGGCTCCATTTCATTCAACACAATGCAACTAATGCTATGTCTTCACAGGAACTCTCGCAGATCCATTAAAATGAACCGAAAGGATGAAGAGAAAGGAAGTAAGAAGTCAAAGCAGCAGTCTTTGAAGTACACAGGTGCCAGGTTGCATGAGAAAGGCGTCATATTGGAGGTTGAAGGCCTCCAGACTAACCAGTGAGTCTGTATTCAGTTTTAATGGGGAACGCATTTTTAAGATTCATTTACACTCTGAAATGTTATGCTTAGTGCATATGCACAGGTAAATTTTATTTAATAAGCTGTTCAGATGGAATTGTTAGGAGGAGAAAATTATATACTGTTCTCAGAATAGTACATGTTACCGTTAGTGGGGTATAAAGGCAGCAGTTTTGGTACGACACTGGCAGAAAGGAAGCTCTGTTTGAGCACTGGGCATGACTGTTTTGATCTTTCTACTCCAAACAAGGGAGGTTTGTAAAGCCAGCTTTATATGTGTAGCACTGATAAGGAAGCTTGATAAGGAAGCCGAAAAGAAAAAAAAAAAGAACGGTTATGAGGAAAGATGATGCACTTAGCCAAAACAAGTCTAACTTGTGAAACAATGAGCAGCACTGCTTAGCTACAAATAGATAGATACTTGGTTTAGTTCTGATCAGCACTGCAGTGTCGTTCTGTGCGTTTGAGAGCTGTCAGGTAGCAGTGTAATGTGTTTAGAACAGTAGAGGATTACACAGCCAGAACCAATTTCAATTGCAGTAGATGGAAATGTATTTTTATCAGTATCTTGAAAAGAGTTAACAGTGGGGTAACTGTCTGATCATACGCCATGACTAACTGTAAAACCAACACCTTAACAATTCTACTTCACAAATAGAAGGAATAGATCTAAGGATGGGCAGCCTACATTACTGTACCTTACATAAATGTATCACTGATTTTTAGACGGTGTTTTCAGTATGTTTCACTGCAACTTACTCGCGACTCATCTTTTTAAAAAATAATATTGTGAATAATAACAAAAGCAACTAAGGTCCACTCTTTTCCACTTGACACGAACAGTTTTTTGAATTTCATATTTTATATATATATATATATATATATATATATATAATATGTGTGTATATATATTTATTGTTTTTACAAAACAATTGCTGGATATTATTTTTCCTTTTTCCTTGTCCCTAGGTTGAAAAATGTAATGTTTGACATCTCACCCTGTGAGGAAGTTGGGGATTTTGAGATAAAGGCCAAGTTTATGGGAGTCGAAATGGAAAAAGTCCAACTGCATTTCCAGGTAAATCCCTCTGAAACATTAGGATATGTGTGCTGTCAACGTGTCTGTCATTCCTATTAATTTAAAGGAATCATAAAGGAAATGACCTGCCTTGATGTAACGTTTGAAAACACATATTAACGTAATTAGATTTTATGTTCCTACTATTAAATCATTACTTTTTACATACTATATGTAATATTTATGTAATTTCTGTTTTTATTTTTCACTTGCAGGATTTGCTGCAGCTGCAGTATGAGGGAGTTGCAGTCATGAAAATGTTTGACAAGGCCAAAGTCAATGTTAATCTCTTAATTTTTCTACTAAACAAAAAGTTTTACGGAAAGTGACTTTATCATATGAATATTCAGTGAACGGTCTTATGAGACACTCAGTAAGAACAGAGTGCCGGTTTTGTAAAATCCAGAAGCAACTAGAGCAGGAAATTCTGGGATTGGGTATTTAATTATAAGATATCTAAACATATCGAGAGTTTAAATATCAAGGCTGTACATGAACAATTAGCACTCATGCTAAAATTCTGTGGTAGTGTTCAGGGCTGAGTTTCCCAAACTCATAGCAGCGAAAGATCATCACAGAATGGTTGAGCAAGTATCACATTGAACATGCTCCCTCCCAGTTATGGTGATCTGAACTGAACGATAATCCCAGAACTCCCAGCCCAGAACTGGAATCAGACTGAAACCATGAAGACCAACACATCATTCCAATGAATCGCTTGGCTGACATATTTTATTTTTATGCATCCTTTTGCCCAGTAATTGTACATGAATTCTATTTTAAATGGTATTAAAATTGAATTATATATTTTATATTTAGATAGTGCTGTATGTGAAGCACAGTTTTATATTACTGTTAAAAGGGGAAAATGAGTTTTTCAATGAATTTCACAATGCACTACTGCCTCCTGTTCCCAAGTGGAAATGAAATGGAAAATAGCCAAAACAATTCAATCGAAATAGACAATAGGGGAAAGCCTACCATTTCTATGTGATTAAGCCGTTTGCATCTTCTGAATAATCCTCAAGCTCTTAATGTGATACACTGAAAATTTGATTATTAATAAATAAATCACATCACCAGTTGTCTTGCTTGCAAACTTATGGGTCTGCACAATTTTTTAATCTTACATATGTATCTGTCTACAGTGCCACTAGAATTATTGTTATTAAAATGATTAGGCATAGTGCATGAGAATGGACTGTAGACGTACAGAAACTTGTGACCTGTTAATGTTCTTTATATAATCTCAGCAGTCAAAATGGAGTTATTTTTTTTTTTTTTAAATTATGATTTTATTACAATTTACCCACTGCTGGCAATTAATTAAAGAACAAAACGAAACAACTGTTCATCATCAGTTCACTTCTACCTATTTCTTACTTAGATTTTTTTTTTATTCTAAAGTGAACTTTAGCCAAGAACGTTAATACAGGATGTGTAAAAACATCTTGACATTCAGACAAGGTCTCTATCGTGACGTTAGGTGCCTGGGAATGCTTTGAGGGCCAAACAGAATTTGGGGGCGTTTATACGAGTACAAAAAGCACACAAAAAAACACAGGAGGAGGGAATTTGTGCCGCTGCTCCGTTACTCCAGCAATAACACAAGCACCAATCTCTGAAGACTCCTGAAGCACTGAGCATTCAAACGGGAATTACTGTTTATTATCGAGGCGTTTATCCGCGCTGTGGATATTTATAACTCTGTAAAAGTGTGAAATTTGGACATTATGGTGCGGTACTTTATTCTAACGGCTCTTCTGCCTCTAGTCGCTACAACAACCCTGATACCAAATAGCGGTGAGTTAATGTGTGAGAAATTCTTCCTATCTTTCCAATTCATTATTCTCCTTTTTAGGGAAAATACTGTAAAAATAAATAAATAAATCTACTACAGGATTTAATGTAGCGTTATGTCTTCTGCGAGAAATAGACTTTAATTTCAGATAAGTTTGTATTTTAATTAGTGGCTTTAGGGGCCTAACTACTTTATCCTTCCTCTGACTGTTCTGTAGATGTCTCAGATAAACAGAGCATAGTGCGGACGTTTTCTGGATTTTTCCGGACCGTCACGGACGAGCCGTTTGACTATCTGGATGTGCAGGAGGGCAGCGGCTCAGGCTTCAGCCAAGAGCGCGAAAGAGAGCAGCGCCACCCTGCGGGCAAAAGGCTCTATCACATCTCCAAAGAGGCCTCTCAGTTCCTGACGAGCCCTTTGGTGACCGTTTTCATCCCCACCATCTACACGCTCATCTTCCTCATCAGTGTTCCTCTAAACGTGCTCGCGTTGTTCATGTTTATCCGCCGCGTGCACCCCAAGAAGCCAGCTGCGATTTACATGCTAAACTTGGCCTGCGCAGACCTGCTCTTCGTTTTGCTCTTGCCCTTTCGTATCGCCTATCATTACAACGGAAACCACTGGATCTACGGCTCTGCCATGTGCCGCGTGGTCACTGCCACCTTCTACTGCAACATGTACTGCTCAGTGCTGCTGATCACGTGCATCGCCGTGGACCGCTTCCTGGCGGTGGTCTACCCGATGGACTCGCTAATGTGGCGCAGCCCCAGAACCGCTTCGGCCGCGTGCGCCGCCATGTGGCTTCTCTCCATCGGTGGGGTCACGCCACTGCTCGCGTCCGAGCACACCGTGCATGTGTCCGAATTGGACATCACCACGTGTCACGACGTGATGGACATCGAACACCTCCGCGGCTACTACCTTTACTTCTTTCCCATTTTCAGCTCGCTGTTCTTCTTCATCCCGTTTCTCTTCACCACAGTGTGTTACATTGGCATCATTCAAACGCTCTGCGCGCTTGGCGGGGAAAACCGAGCCCGGAAGTCGCGCGCCGTCGCCATGGCAGCCACGGTATTCGCCTTGTTCACAGCGTGCTTCGCGCCCACCAACATCATCCTGCTCACGCACTACGTGCGCTTCGCCCGCACGCACGACGACGCTTCATACGCTGCTTACCTGGTGGCCACGTGCGTGGGAAGCCTAAGCTGCTGCCTCGATCCTCTCATTTATTATTTCGGCTCGTCGCGCTGTCAGAAGCAGGTGCTGGCCTTCTTCAAGCGTCGCTCTGCACTGGAGCGCTCCCAGCTCAGCAGCTCCAGCGGCAGCACCACATCCAGCAAGGTGGAGACTTTCAAAAGTAGCTTAAGCAGCCAGTACAGTAAACTGGTTGCGTGAGCAATGCGCACATGACTCCACAAAAAAGTACTTTATCAGGATTGGGATTGATTGCACTCGTAGCACATGCGCCTTATACTAGCCTTAATGACTGCGTTCTGTAATACATTGTTAAACCACTATCTTTACAGAATAGACAAGCCTGTAAAAAAAAAAAAAAAATGAAGCTAATCTGCATTTATTTAGTTACTCTACCAAGCTGCACAATAAATTATGTATGAAACTGTTTACATCCCCTAAAAAAGCAGTTTGACATTTTCTAAGCTGTCTGCTACCTGCACAGCAAATTGCAATTGTAAAGAAAACATTCACAAGCCTTCACCTTCCTCCCAACCAACCCTTAAGGGATGTGTTTTGATGAAAAGGAAATATCTGAGGAAATGCGGTGAATGGGGTATCTTAAGGTAAAGAGCATTTTTTTTAAAAAATGACAAATTCCAAATTACAATTGTATTATGTAAACAAAATGTATTGTTACAGGAAATGTGCAAGAAAAAAATAATCGATAATTGAAACTGCAACAGTATACACAATATTTGGAAAATAATTTGGCCACTTTAAAAACAGGAAACATAAGCTTTCCGTCAACATTCCTTTCCATGGAATCATCAGGGACAATTAAAAAAAAACAAAAAAAAAAAAAAACACATCGCGTTTGTAGACAGCTGGCTAAGACTGATGTTTCCTAAAAAAGCAGCAAATCCCCACTGTTTTGTTCCTTTCATATCCGAAGAAATTCTCCACATTCCCCATAAACCTTTAAAAAATGACTCATAAAGATATCATCACGCAATAACAAGACATGCATCAGGACAGACAGACAAATAGCATGAGAGATGAAGCAGAAATCCTGCAGAAACATCTGGATTGTTCTTTTCCACATGTGGGCTACAGAGTGACAGATTAAAACAAGACTGCTTGTGGTTTGTTCAGACTGGCTTTGATGGACCAGGGAAATGTTTGAATGTTACACTTCAGCACTTCCATGGGGAAGATCCGCGATGAGAATCCAAGTGCGTTTGTTTCTTCATTGCTTCACTGCGTTCAGTCTCACACGCTCATCGTCATGTTGGGAGAGTACTACAGATAAACAGAAACCTTTCTCATATACAGTATAGAAAAATGGCACAGGCAAGAAAAGTATTAAATAAGCAACTGTAAACATATAGCGCAGCTTTAATAGAAGCCATGCACCTATGACAGGCTATGCCAACGAACTCTAATAATATTTGTAAAAGAGTAACATCACTTTACGTTAAATAATTGTGTTACAATTTTTTTCCAACACGTGAGAGCTAAATTGTCCAAGAAATCAATCAGCCCTGAACAACTTGCATATTAATATTTTAATGAGCCTGTAATCTTTCATTTGTAATGAAATTCGGAGTTGACTTTTTTAGTTTATACTTCTTTCATCAACACAATGGTACATTTGTCTATTTTCACTGTGGTTAATGGTTTCCTGCATTATCCACAATGCCATTTGACTACCTTCTAATACCTAAAGAGAGCGATGCAGCAGAGCTTTACTCCTTTAATCTGTCGATCTCCTCATCTGTACACTCTGCTCAAACAGATCAGGCTCCAAAGCTTGCATGCTAATACCACTAACTTCTCTTGGGAATAATGAACATGCAGCACCAACCAACAAAATGGCACCAGAATCACTAAACACATCACAAATATTTCAGCGTAAATTTATTTAATGTGTTTCGGGGTGGCATTTTTCTTTTTCTCCAATCATAAGAGGATAACTTTGACTTTTACTGATAACTTTTTTTTTCTCCAATAATGTGGCAGCTCTAGCTAGCAGGTTTGTGGCTGAGAAGTGAATAAAGTGTACTTATCACAGCTTAACCTTAACTTTGTCAAGAACAGAAATTTATCTGCACAAAATGACAGAATTATTTTTTCAAAGCTGTAAAGAAATGGATCTGTAGGCCTGATGCATGTATATGATGTTTAAAAGTGAATTATCTAGCCATTTCATTTAGCTGTAGTTCACAGTAATTAAATAAATGTGTTAACTTGTATATACTGTATGTTCTTGTGTATTTTATTTTTTTATTTATTTATTTTTTTAACATTGGTGAGGAAAATTGTTGTGTGCTTACAATTACAACGTATTTGGACACTAGGATTTAATCAGATTCTTTAAAAAAAAAAAAGAAAAAAAAAAAGAAAAGGCAAGCTCCACTCCTGATCAAAACCTTTTTAGCTAGACGCTATCACACAAATGATCTCTCTTCATTTTTCTCCATGAATGTTTAGACCACTTCAAAAGAGAAATATCAGAAACTTGGTGACATACACTCTCATTCTGAAAGGGGTTGAGGAAGCTGCTTGCCATTTCTCCATCACCTCTTGGTGTACTGGGCTGGGTGTTCATACTCAGGTTCCCAGGGGAGCTCTGAGGAAAATATACAAATACTGATCAATATTATGTCAAATTCACATAACTTTATATGAACACGAATCAGAGTCTTTCCGGAAAGCAAAGAAGCCTCTCTTACTTTTGGGAGGCTGTCAATGTCACCTGATGCTGATGAGACAAAAAGAAAGAGTGAAGTCTATTTATGAACGGAAGGAGAGCAGACAACTACTATGATACTTACTTAGCAGGGTTTTGTAATATGTTGGTCATGCTCATACCTAATGAGCCGTTCAGAGGATGAGCTTCTATTCCTGCAACTCCTCCCATTGCACCATCACCACAAGGACCCACAGGAAACTAAAGCATAAAGGACAATAACACAAATACACACGTGCATTCAATTCTATTCAAACTTGTGCTCTGTACGTTTGATGTAAAGGTGTTTCTTTTATCCACGCCACATTAACTTCACTATTAACAGTCACTATTATAGAAACACTGGCATAATCTCAAAATATAACAGCACAAAATATTTTATGACACTGAGGATATAACTGTCTGGTGTCTTTATGGTATTACAGAAGTGTTACGAGAAAATCAATGTGACTGTCACAGTTATTGATGAGGAGAAAAGATACAGATTGCTGGATGAAAGATAAACACACTGATGGCAGTATAACGGAGTTTGAACTAAAACACACCAAGCACAAGTTATCCACTATTCGGCTATCTATTTAACTTAAACAACTTAACAACTGGGTAAAGACACAAACTCAACAGTAATGGGCATTCATCTGACTATCACTCACTAGCTTCCCACTCAATAATATCCAGCCCAATTACATCTCAAAAACTACACAAAAAGCCCAGAAACCAGCCCAAAAAATTGAAGGCATTGGAAAAGGGAGACAAAATTTTCTTCTTTTTCCCAGTCTTTGCGTGGGAAACAAGTTCACCATGATTTGCAACATATTCAATACACCTTTTTGTCATCGTCTAGTATGGGCATTATCCTCTCCATAATCTTCCTTTCGTCAACCATATTTTGAATATATCTTACAACAGATATGGTTCTGTATGTTGTAAATACACTTTCTGCACTTCCACGTTTGAGGAAATTGATTAGACGTATTTCAGATTTTTTGAATGAAAACAAGATCTTGGCAGTCAAGATCTTGGAGTATTTTTAAGCTAATCTGTAAAAAACTAACCCAATTCGCCATTAAAAAAAAAAAAACGTGACACTGGCAACCCTGCTGGCATCCCATATTACTAGTTGGGTAAAAACTTTTAAACAGTGCAGGGGTATGCCAACCAAATAGCTAAGAGGGTGCTGGATGGGTCTTACATTCGGCCTGTTTCCACTGGGAGGGATTGAATTCATCACACTGTACATGTTGTCTCCTGAACTAGTTGACTCTGAAATCAAACAGAAAAAGTTATTCCACAGTGATGAGCTGGAGACAGACCAAAAAAGCATTATTACTTAAAGTACAATCTAATACACTAGATGGCCAAATGTTTGTGGACACCTGACCATCACACCCATATGTGCTTGTTGAACATCCCATTCTAGATTTAGTCCCCCTTTGCTGTTATAATAACCTAAACTCTTCTGGGAAGGCTTTCCACTATATGTTAGAATGTTGCTATTGGATTTGTGCTCATTCAGCCACAAGAGCATTAGTGAGGTCAGGCTCACTAGGGTTAGGGTTAGGGTTAGTGTGAATCAGTGTTTCAATCAATCTCAAAGTTGTTCAGCGGGGTTGAGGTCAAAGTTTACTTTGCAGATCACTCGAGTGCTTCCATGCCAATCTTGGCAAACCATGTCTTCATGGAGCTCATTTTGTGTACAGGAGCATTGTGATGCAGGAACAGGTTTGGGTCTCTTAGTTCCAGTGAAGGGAAATTATAATACTACAACATACAAAGGCATTCTAGATAATCATGTGCCTCCAACATTGTGGCAAAAGTTTAGGGAACTCCTACTATGGGGGCCATGGTCAGGCGTCCACATAGTTTTAGCCATATAGTGTATGTTATCAGTCTGCCTCTGTAATGTCCTCTCAAATCCTCTCTGTGAACATTTAGATTGATGGTTTAGTGTTGCTGGTGCTCCTGAGACAGGGACTTGTTACAGGATCAGTGTTTTACCTGCAGGACTGGGCATGATCGGTGTCCCTGGAGCGCCTCCTCCACTTCCCATTGGACCCTATGAATACACTCAATCAGCTCTATGAACTGTCTGGCTTTTCTTATGTGGAACAGATTTGTCTGTCGAGAAAACACCTACTGTGTAACTTCCTGGAGACGAGGATGAGTATGGAATCTGCAGTGAGAAACAAAGACAAAGAGAGTGTGAACAAACTGTTTATATAATAGTTTATTGTGAATGTTTAATGGCTGTGGCTTTGGTTTGGGTTCTAGTGCACTCACTGAGTTGGCGTTTGGAGGATTTATCCAAGACCTTCCTCCTCCTGGAGTCCTACACACATAACAGAACAGAAACAGCAGTTCCAGCTTCCCACATGCAATGGATAGATGAACAGGTGATACGTAGTAAAAATATGAGGGAAATCGATAAAACTAAATCAGGGTGGCTTCTGTGCACACTCACATGCCAGGCATTGCTGGTCCCATTAATGAATGTAAAGGAGGCCTCATTCCACCTGCCATGTTCTGCAAAAAACCCATCATCAGTGGATCACAGTTTATCATAAACTTGTAGTTATGCTCATCTACAACTGGAGCTGCTGAGAGGATATGTTGTTCAAACCTGTGGTCCAATAGGAACCATTCCTCTTGGAGGCATCATTCTCTGCATTGGCCCATTCATGTGAAGATGGCCTGAGAAAGAGCAGGATCTTTCATGAAGATGCTTTAAACATATTAGTACCCAAAAAAGCTCATGATGACACCGTGGACATTGGTGTCTCAGAAGTTAAGTTTCTGAGCTAGAAATAATAAGATTTTGAGTTAAAATCCTGGAGAATTGTCAAAGAACCACAGTTGAATTCTTAACCCTCAACTGCTCATTTATATTCATGGACTGTATTGTGTCTCAATTGTAAGTCACTTTGGATAAAAATATCAGCCAAATAAAAAAATGTACTAAAATATAAAACCTTTCATACTGAGAATACTGGGAAACATCTCACCTGGCTGTCTTATAGGATCCATCCCACTTAAGAGTGGCTGGTTGCCTGGGCCCATTGCCTGGACATAACGTTTAATAATTAGTGTCACAATACCTTTACAGGGACTCAAGATATTTACTGCAGAAAACAGAAAGTGAAATTTGCACTAGGGATGCAAGCCTGTACCTGATTGGGCATTCTGAGAGGAGCTCTGGGGCCTCCAGGGCAACGAGGGGACAGGAACTGCTGTTAAAATGCAAGAAGATGGACCTCTGAAAAAAGACTGATAGAATACTTACAACTGATACTCAGTGAAATATACTGGAAAACAATTAGCAAGGTCTCACTGTAATTTACCTGCATTGTTTTGGCCCTACAGTTCTTTAAGTAAGCCATACTTAGGTGTTTGTTCCCTTTTCTAAGAGTAGAAATGAAAATAAACAGACAAAGCCTAATGACGCTAATTCTGAACACCACCACCAGAGGGCAATGTGAGACCATATTTCATCAACAAAAACCAGCTTTGTGTAAACCACCTAACCTCATGGCAAACCCTTAAAATGCACTTCATTAAACCCTGAGCAGCGTTTTTACAATACAAAAAACAAACAGAAAAACTAACATGCTTATGCTATGGCTTTATGACCTTATGGTACACCAAAAAAAAGTTATCCAGCATCTAAATAAAAAAATCAAATAATACAAAGCACCAGAGGCAAAGAATGGCCAGTGAGTGCTGGTTTCATGCTTGATCTTTAGACACAGACTGGACTTTTAAAGGGCAAAAAAAATCGTAGCCTCAGATTGTTGTTCTTGGCGGACAGAAGTGGTACCTGATGTGGTCTTCTGCGGTTGTAGCCCAGCTGCCACAAGTTTCAACATGTTGAGCATTCGGAGATGCTTTTTTGCTCACCGCAGTTGTAAAGAGTTATTTATTTTCATTACCGTAGCCCTCCCGTCAGCTCAAAAAGTTCTGGCCATTCTCCTATAACCTCTCTCATCAACAACAGACTGTTGTGCACAAAAATCCCAGGAGATCAGTTTCTGAAATACTCAAAACACCATGTCTTGCATTAACAATCATGCCATGGTCAAAGTCACTAAGATAAAAAAATTCCCCATTCTGATTTGAACTGAAGCTTTGACCTGCATCTGTAATGCACTGTTCTGCTGGTATATGATTGTCTGATTGAATAACATGAATGAGCAGGCCGGCGAGTGTATATCTCAGAGAAATTGACAATAGAAATCTACTGTATACCAATCCTCATGGTTGTACATACAAATGCCAACATCTAGCCAGTTTCTTTTGATGTGTAAATTGATTACAGGATGAATAGGCTTTTATTGGAGATAGACGTGGGACTGGAGTGATGGTAAAGCTTTTCTGGGAGTTGCGAATGCGAATGAAGAATGCGAATGAAGAACGTCAGTTGTCCTTAGTGGGGCAGAAGAGTGGCTCAGAGTTCAGCTGCTGACATTAAATCAATCTGTTTATTCTCTGCTCTCTGAGTGGATCTCCATAAATTCCTCGCTGATGCACTCCAGAGTATTATTATTGGCAAGCGTGCAAGAGTGCAGGCTATTACAAAAGAAAAAAGAAAAAAAACAGCTAAACAAGTACAAGCACAGACTTCCTTTGTACCTAATGAATTCCCGATATCGCACAATAACACTGTAATACCAGTTTCTGGGAAGAAAAATATATAAAATGATTCACCATCATCTCCCCACGTTACAACCCGAGGTAGGTCTAGGGTAAATCGGGGTTCAATAACATATGGTAAAACGTGAAGGGAGGAGAACGCAACCAATAACCAATAGACACACAATCCAAAAATAAACACACCACTATATTTTGTAACCTTGGTGTGTGGTGTACAGGCAAATTTGTCATTACTCCAACCCTGACATCAACTATACTAGAGCACTGAGCACATAAAGTACCATGTAGGGGCACCTGAACATAGCCCATCTTTATGCCTTGGCAAACTGGTTTAGTGAACCACTAAAAGTCTTATCTGACAGAGGTAGCACACCCTCTCAAATTAAAGACTGGGCAGCCTGCTGTCACATAATACAGAAAATGACATCAATTTCCTCTTAAAGGAAAAATCCTTGAATGTTTGATTAATATCTATATTTGCGATGAAGCTGGTATGGCAATAAAGTTGAATACAAACAAAGAATAAAGGAAAAATCCACCCTTATCTAACTTGTATGCTATCCCTTAAAATGCAACCTTCTGATAGAGGTACCAGTGGGATTTAGGCCTCACATCATGTCTAGGTAAGAGAGCGATGCAGCAGCACTTTAGTCTTTTAATCTGGCCAGAAGATCACTTCCTCATCTGTGCACACTGCTCAAACATCTCATAGATCACTAACTAGCCGAGTCAAGTTTCTGCTGTAATTCTGCATAACTGGGTCATACTAATGCATTGCATTCTGGAACATTTTCAATACTGGAAATTGGTGAGTGAGCAAAAAACTGAGTTGCTCTCTTGTTTTTAGGTGCAAACAGTGAAACCTGACCATAATTCCTTAAATTTGAGATTAAAAATACAGCTAAACTAACAAATTAGCATGAGAATCACTAAACATGTCACAAATATTCCTTCAAGTTTCCTGTATTTTTTTTAAAAAGTGTGTTGTTCTTCAATTTTCACCTCTTTTTCACTTTTCTGTAAAGGTTGAAGTTCTCATGTATGTCAGCATGTGTTTTTGTACCTGGAAGAATCCTGGGGGTAATGGCATTCCCTCTCCAGGAGGGAGATTCCCACTGGCAGGGCTGGGTATGGCTGCTGCACTCTGGGAGGAAGACACACACACACACACACACACACACACACACACACACACTCAAAACAAACTATATTACTTGTTAGTTACTAAGGAAAACCAAGCTAAAGGTCTGTAGTTAGGAGAGTGAGGAATGAATAATAAATCTGGACTCACTGATAGATCCAGGGAGTTTAAGGGGTTAAACTCCCACATTCAGTAAACACCTACACACAGTACAGACACTTTACAGGATTGAAAACACAGAGAGGAAATCCGAAACAATAGCAGGTCAAGAAAGCCTCGCGTCGTCTGGCAAACTCATTTGGTCCACTGAATAATTAACAGTGCTGAGTAACTAGTGGATCATGTGAAGGTTTTAGCTTTCTGCTTGCTCTAAATAGAAAAGACTCTAGCTCTTTCCAGTTCTTCATCTATATCCCATCTATCTTTAGAACATCTATATTTATTGTGAATATGTCTTATTACATTTTGACACCAACAAACCCAACTTTTTATAATACTTTGCATAAGTAACTGGTTAAAGAAAGACAGAAAAAGAAGTAAGTGAGACAGCAAAGTTTAAAAAATAGAAATTATGATATCTACACCAGTGACTGTTCATCATTGTTTTTATGGCAACGGACAAAATACTAAAATAGACACATTGACATCTAAGATAGCTGCCAGTTAGTGAAACCGTATTTTACTTTAAAGTAATTAAAAGAAAAGAGATAGATGTTTGGTATATACGTATGAAGCTATAGCGTTATATCCTTACATTATAATCATATAAATGTGTATAATTGCTGTTGTTGTTGTTGTTGATAACATGACATCACTGTTAAGACGAGCTTTCAGAAAATTCACTTACCAACTGTAATTACAAGTGCGGCAAAATATTTTTGCACGTTATGAGAAACTCGTAATTATGAGAAAATTTTAAGTACCATAATTTTGACATGACATACTATAAATGCATTCATTTTTAACCGTGTTATATCTTTTATGTTAAATTGCATTTAACTTTACCATGTTATACAATTGTTTTTTTGTTAATAAACGACTCATCTGTTTTGTTTTAAAATCAGAAACTGTATCTGAACAAATTCTCCTGATAATTTGGTACATCAGTTGTTCATTGGCTGAAAAGTGGTAGCCTGGCCCAGAGGACAGTGTACTGTATGCAGAGTTTCAGTATTCAGAAGCATGGAGACAACAACAATTCATTACAACAGGCATCACAGCTGCAACTTCTGACTGCAGGCGAAGGACAGTGGAGAAGGTCATAGCATCTGTTTCAGGTTTGCATATGGAAATGTGCACCATTTCAAACCATTTCAAGAAGCTGGTGAGTACTGTAGTAGTATTAAGTTTATGTTCAATAACCCAAAGGATACAGTTCACATAGGAATATATTACAAGCATGCACTATACACTGAGGTGTTAATTTGACTTTATAAAGCAGTTTTCTTGTACACGTATTCTCCAGGGATCACGATCAGATTATTCTGAAGTGAGCTTTGTCTGCTTATCAGTCCATATTGATTAGATGTGGTGTTTCAGCGTGTGTCTCTGTGTTTGTGTGTGTTAACTTCAGTAGAGAGAAGGATTCCATCTTTCTCATTATTAGAGAAACGTGGCGAGAATGATAAGTGGCCTTGTCTAGACAACCCCCACCATAGAATAAGCATCTGTCAAAGACACAGGAAAATTGTGTGCTGCCGAACAGAGACATTAACAAACCTGTTTCTGTAAAGCATTTTCCTACCCTTCTGCTTCGTAATAACATTATTTACACATTCTCTAGACAACTGGTTGATTCCAATCATCCTGTCTGAAAATCTCAGACAGTGGAGAAATGATACTGGGACTGTCTTATGCACAAAGTGGGGAAAACAGTTGAAGTCAGTCAAGGAGATGACAGTCTGCTGGAACCAGGACAACTTTTAGAATTATATTCTAGTCGCAAAAAACAAAACAAAAAAACACTGTGTTCTAAAACACTTTAACCCATTAAAGACTTAGGCTATTATTCAGTTATTTACAGTAAAGCACAGGTACAGACTGGCCGTCGGGAAGTTGGAAGAATTCTCTTCTCTTTCACGCATGCTCATGGGCAGCTGACAGGTGACTCACTATGTAACAGGTCACCACTATAATACTTCCAATCAAAGAGTTATGACTGGTTCAGTCAACAATTTCTTATGTGTATGTACTTATGCACACTAAACAATGATGGAAAGAAAGCAGAAAATTAAAGAATGTGTGAGGCCAGTTTCACAGTAGAAACTGTGGAGGAGTCTTGCTCTATATTGTAATAGTAGTTGATTATTTTGGACAGTCTATTCTCATCTATTCTAAGCAATCTGAAAGCAAAATCAATGACTAATTAGGTTTCCAGTCCCTCTGGTAAAGCATGTTCTAAATTATTCAGTTATTATCTTAAAGCCAATGCAGTAACATTAACCTTGTGAGGAATGATTTTGTGGACAAGCTGGTTGTTGGTTACATGCAAAGAAAATAATTTCACTGTGTATAAGTGACAAATAAAGACTTTATTTGATGTATAACTAGCCAGTAAACAGCTCTAACATAACATAATGACAGGAAATATATAGATGCCAACACCCTTTTTTCTCTCTCGTCCTTCCTCATTACTTCCATCCATCCATCCTCGGCTATGCCATTAACCCACTTCCTGTGTGAGCTTTGGGGAAAGATGTCATTTAAAAACAAAGAGGGGGGAAAGTGAGATAAACTATTGCTCTTTCAATGCCAGTGAACTTTGGAAGCTTGGTGGAAAATGTGAGGAAGGAAAGAAATGCAAGATGAGGGACATCAGGAAAAGAGGAAAGGGACGCCAGTTTTCACCGGCAATGTCATGACTGCCTCTATACAAGTTTACTATATGGCACCAAATTTAGACAGTTTTAAAGAAATATTTACACCAAAACATAATTTAGAGCTTTTGCACTGTAGTGCCTAAAGTGCTGGGTACAAAAACTGAGCACAATAGTTCCAGATGTGTGTAATCAAAAGCATTTGAGCTTCATGATGTCGTCCTAGCTGCCAACATTAGTTTCCACTCACCATTAAGAGCGCTGGTTTGATCTTTCTCTTTAAAATGCAAATGAGACCCCAAAACAGCCTCGCTCTCTTTCCTCCCCTGCATTTTGGGTTGAAAACCTTCATTAACATGCTTAAATGCCAACAAAATAGTACAAGCTATTTCATGGTGGCATGCTTCTCATCTTGCTCCTGTTTATGTGCAAGTGTGTGCGAACACAATAAAAATGAGTGTGTGGGCAACACTGGCTCTCAGGCTGAACAACATTATGTCAGCAAGAAATCTAAGTGTTACACAGGCTAGTGAATATTGAAGAGGAGATGTCTGAAAGGAGCAGGCTATAATGTGAGGGCAGTGTAAAATATATGTAAACTGAACAGAATCATTTCAGATAAAAAAAAACAAGAAAAAAAACCTGTCCATTTTACATAAGCCTTCTTTCTTAGTAATGATTGGTACAGTGACTTTACAGGAGCAGAAATCTCAGATGACTCAGAAGTTTGGTACATAGACTTCCTCTGCCTCTTAATATCTTCAAAGGATGACAGTTAGATGCCTCTTATAGATGGAACATTCATATACAGCAAAAAAAAAAAAAAAAAAAAAAAAAAAAAAGAAATTATGTTGTCTAGAAAAGCTTTTCTGAAACACTAATGGATTGTGGATAAAAATAGTTTATACTTATGAAGTCGGTTCTGCTCAGATGCAAAGTGTTGGTTTAGGAGAGAACATGATGTTTATAGCGTTTGCGGAAGCATGAATAATATCTATCTAATATAAATCAAGATTAGACATTGCAAAGTAAATCACAGGTGCTTGAAGATAATGTGAGGCCATCTGTCCAGAAGTTGAAGTTGAACTGAAAGTGGACTTTACAACAGGATAATGATCCTAAGCACACTAGCAAATCCATCAAGGAATGGCTCAAAAAGAAGAAATGGAGGGTTATGGAATGGTCTAGTCAAAGCCCGGATTTGAATCCCATTGAATTGTTGTGGCGGGATTTGAAGCGGGCAGTACATGCAAGAAAACCCTTAAACATCTTGCAACTGAAAGAATATTACATGGAAGAGTGGTCAAAAATTCCAGCAAGCCTGGTGGACAATTATGCAAAATGCCTACAAGAAGTTATTTCTGCTAAAGGGGGAATACTAGCTTCTGAGGCCAAGGGTGTACTTACTTTTTCCACAGAAGAATATCACATCTACTGATATTTCTGTTGAATAAATGATTGAAAAAGCTAACTTTCCTTGTGGTGTTGTTCAAGTATATCGACTTTATTAATAGGCACTGTTTCAAAGATCATCAAATGTTTGCTTGTCCAGATATGTCAAAAAAGCCAACCGTTTCAATGGAGTGTACTTGTTTTTTCACGACTGTATATAGGAGAGCTGGCATAATTGTAACATGTTTATTTTCTCTAAATGCACACATGGAATGATGACTTCTTTATGTGCATGTAGAAAGTCATCACTCCTCTGTGTCTGTCTGAAAAAGCCGGTGATATATCTCCTGCTGGAGATATGTGTGAAAACCTATTTTGTGCCATATAGGTAATGACACTGGAAGTATTTCTCTGTTATTTTTTCTGAACAGTTGTGTATGGTTATCTCTACACTATCTGTTAGCATAGTGTTCACAGTTTGTGCATGCTCCTTCTGTTTGCAAGATTGTGAGAAATCATGGGTACAGTCTGTCGTGCAGTGGTAACAACTGTTATAACTGTACAGCATCTTGCTTCAAGCGTCTCAGAATGTTAAGCATACTGAAAGATGTAAGCACTGAGACAGAACACACACACACACACACACACACACACACAAATTCCTGCATGCATAATTAATTGTAGTTGCAGGGTGCATAAAGATGTTTTCCTTTCTTTAATCATAAAGTTATGGTTAAACTATTGTAACCATATACTATACCATAATAAACATGGTTACTATCATATAAAAAAAAAAAAAAATTAAGTAGGAGCATACTATATTATATACTGAAGACATCTGAAATTGAAATCAAGAGATAAATATCGACGGCGGCTCAGTGACATCATCAAATTGTTGGTTTCTTCTTTTGTGTTGCTTTTCCAGGCTTTTACAGCAGCCTCTTTGAGTTGTTGCTTGATTCAGGGTGTTTCTCCCTTCAGGAGGTGAAATGCATGCTCAGTTGGGTTAAGGTCTGGTGATTGACTTGGCCAGTCTAAAACCTTCCACTTTTTCCCGCTGAGCATCTGTATATTTTCTGTCATTATGTCATGTTACAGCTGTTTACTGGCTAGTTGTAAGTCACATGAATTCTTTATTTGTCACTTACAGTCCCCTCCAAAACTATCGGAATGGCAAGGCAGATTAGTTTTTTCTGCTGTACACCAAAGACATTTGGGTTTGATCAAAAGAGTTTAGGATTTCAGCAGTTCAGGATCCAGGCATTTACATCTAGATATGTTAACATAAAACATAGAACCTTTTGTATCAGACCACCCAATTTTAGGTGAGCAAAAGTATAGGAACAGATAAGACTTGTTGTAAATTAAAGTAAATAACACTTAATATTTGGTTGCAAGCCCCCTGCTTGCAATAACCGCATCAAACCTTTGACTCATTGAAATCACTAAATTGTTGGTTAGACTCTTTTAGTCGTTGTTTGTTTAGTTGATTTTCTCCCTTCAGGAGGTGAAATGCACATTTTCTCCTATAAGCTGTTCCTATATTTTTGCTCACCAAAGAAATTGCGTGGTCTGCCACTGAAAGTGCCATGTTCCAAGTTGTTTAACACACTTAGATGTAAATATCAGGAAACGAAAGCCGAAATTCTCAACTATCATCTCATATTCATCTTTTGATCTTGTTCCCAAATTTCTTCAGCCTATACTCAAAACAAAAGAATTGGCCTTGCCATTCCAATTCTTTCAGAGGGGACTGTATATTAATTACACTACAGTTTTAATTTATTTTCCTAATGTACATGGAAGTTTACTGTATTTGAGTGGTGTTACAATTTTGCCACATTGTGCTATTATAATTGTAACTCAGGTCTCCTTTCAGTGAAATTATATAATTTGAATCATTTGCTGATGATATCGGGAAACTGACACAAGCTAAAACAAGCAAACATATGCATGATGTTATGTGGGAAGGGTGAAGTCTGGAATTAAAGTCAAACAAAAAAAAAATTGCAATTGTACCAGCCCTCTGCTAATTTTATAATATTGCGTTCATTACTGTCTTTATAACAATGAGATAGCGGATTTTCTACATAAATGGATCATAAAAACACGTTTATATATTGATAACGTGAAGGTTTGTTTTTTTTTCCACAGATGTTCCACAACATTAACTATAACTATAAATGAATTTTACACACATTACAACACGTTGGGCTTTAACAAATAAAAAAGGGTAATTGTTGGTAAATGCTGTGGTATAAGAGGAATAAAACACGTAAAATGATCAACTTTTCATGGCAGCACCTTGATTATTTTCCTATAATAGTTTAACTAAAAATGTTTTATTCCTTACCTATTCCCAACACTTTTGAATGATCAATAGCTAATGGATTTGTCTATGATATTCTGGCAAAGTATCAGCAGTGTATACTTGCTATCTGTAGCAGTACTATTGGGTTGAACTGTGGTATCAATAAGTTGCATTTTGCAAAGGACAAAGAATCCTACGCTATCCTGCGCTGAACTCCCATTTGGCATTTTTGCCTTTAATCTTTCTCTCCACTTTCTAATGGTGTTGACCACAAGGGTATGACATCATCCTTTGTGTCGCTTCACAACCCATTTATCATCCCTCCCAGGGTCCTCAATTTCTCTGTCTCACAGCTGCAGCTGGTCGAATTCCCAGTAACAACATCCCAGCTTGTTAAAAAAATCTGACGTACAAAAATAACACTTGTCCTTATTTGTCTTACAGAAAATTCAAACCAAGTATTACTACAACAGTTCTATTACAAAGCTCACCATAAGCAAGTCACTCACATAGTCATGGAAAGCTTTCGCCTCACTTGAATGTTCACACGTTTCTCTCCTTTCTGGAGCTGCACAGTAGAGATCCCAGAAAACACTGCAAATCAAAGCAACCTGTGCATTAATTAACCCAAGCTTCATCAGACATGTATGGAGATTTGTTATACTAGATGTGAGCACCGTACCACCACCAGGAGTGAAGGAACCCAGGTGGCTCTCCCAGCGTGATGTTCTTCTCCCAACGGATCTGCCAGGGCCAGACAGAGAACACTAGGATGAGTGATTACAGTCTTACTGAAAAAGTACAGCTGAGTCATCCTGCATGTAATTAATAGCGGTTTATTTCTGGAGTCATGGCTATAACTGATAAGAGAATAAAGTCTGTAGTCTATAAACTCATCATGGGTTTTGCTCTTGGCTCGCATTAAAAATTAGTTCACTGGCTTCTTATGTAATAAATCTTGACATGAAATCATTGTTTACGTTAAAGGATTCATTTTTAGAGTCATCTGCTGCCTGTGAAGTGAATCATGCAATAAAAACATTGAGCTTCCCCCTTCCTTCAATCTGACCAGCTAAATCTGACCCTTCTGATAAAACCACATGTATGTATGAGTTGACTATTAAGGAAAACGCACTTGGGCAATTGTACTCCATCGGTTGCATAGATAATGTAAATGAAATGTAAACAAAATCCTTAAATTTAGAAACTAGCTAGAACCACTGCAATATTGCACATCTAATTTTATCTAATGAATATTTTGAAATTATTATTATTATTATTATTATTATTATTATTATTATAGGTCTGGGGGCAGCATAGTGGTACAATGGGTAGCACTGTCACCTCGCAGCTCCAGGGTCCTTTCATATCTTTTCTACAGGAACAGCTAATTAACAGGGATTTGGATGGCAGATACTTCACATAATCTAAGCCTAAAGGATTCTCAGAGGATAGAGACTGATGAGACTGAGGAGTCCCAGCCCCTGCGGAGCCTGAGCAAGACTTGGCACTTTGCAGATTCTCAGTAACATGACAATGGCAGTATTTTTGGCTTATTAACTTCAAGATGGAGAAAAAAGAGAAAGGCTGGTGAGGGAAGGACTGTTTATAGTTGCTATAATGTAAGCAATAACAGGAACTTTCATGGATGACCCACAACATTATATGTAACTGGATATAGCTGGCTAAAAAGTATGACGTACAATTCTTCAAATATATATATATATATATATATATATATATATATATATATATATATATATACATATATACATACA
>JANDJT010000124.1:9509552-9533342 GCA_024331685.1 Stegophilus panzeri
TGAAATAAAAATATTAAATGGCAATGGCAAGATGTAATAGTGGTATTTTTTGTTACATTTATATTACCATTGGTTTGAGAAGGTTAAAATATTAATTTAACAGCTAAATTTTGAGTTTACAATTGCTATTTCAAATCTTTTTTTCAATTTAATTACTTTCTGGACTCGGCGGGACTTGACTCAGACTTGAATCCAACTCTGCCCCTTTTGGACTCGGACTCGGTTGGTTAAGGACATGGTCTTGACTCGAACTAGACAAAGGTGGACTCTGACCCAATAGGCTAGGTAGGAATTCAAACTGTAGCTAATGGATGACCAGCAAAACCTCCAGAGAGTGAACAATGTCTTCAGGTAAAATAATGTAGTTGGTTTAAAAAATATTTTAAAAAATCTAACAGTTTTGTATAATAAATAAATAATTATATTTAAATAAATAAATAAATAAATAAATAAATAAAAACATGACATTACTCAAGTTTACCAGATAAAAAACCTTTACTTTTTCCCCCCCAATTAGCAACTTTTTATTTTGATTTAGCACATTTCTGCTGAATACCACTTTCAATTGAGTAAGGTTCAATATTACTCTACAGTGCCTTGAATCTGGATTTCCCTAAAACTGTTCTATAATTTACACACAAAAAAACTATGAAAACTTAATTCCACAACGTTATAATCTATTCAACCCGATAATACACAACAAAAACCCCATTGTTGATTTAACACCCAAAGTACTGAATTTACACTCTACAGTGTTTGTATAAATTCACTCACCACAAACGAGCACTCCCGGGGTTAAATCTACACTAGACATTTTACTGTGTAATTCTATTTTTAACAACATGAGAAGTCCTACCGTTTGGTAAGACACAAAAAATTACGTCATACTCATGATGTTTCTCTCCACGGAAATCTTTAGTAAAAGGCGAAAGATTTATTCGATATGAAGAGAAACAAGAGTGGATAAAGTAGAAAGCCGCAGCTCAGTTACCCGACCGAAGACAACACATTTCTTTATGACGGTGAAGGCTCTCAGCAGATTTTATTTGTTTTAAAATTATTATTTATAAAATTAACATTAGTAATTATAATGACTATAGTAAATGCAGCTGCTCTTACATTCATCTGGCGTCTTTAAATACTTTATAAAGACTATTGCGACAAATATTTCTTCTTGAAACTCGCAATGCATTGTGGGAAGTGCCACCAAAGTCATGTCGGACCGCCCACTTTGAACCGGCACTGGTCCTTAAAGTAATCTACACACTTCAGACGATAGCCTTTTCTGGGACTCTCTGTAATACATTCTCATTACTATTTTTCTTGGCATAATAAGATGTTTCACCCTTGTTACTCAACAAGTTTAATCAAGAATGCTTTCATAAACGGCATTATGTTAAGTGCTCTGTAAATGAGAAGCACACACGAATCTGCTTATAACGTAGGCTATGTAGAATAAATGTATTAAATAAATTTAAGACATACAAATAGGATTTCTCAACACTTTTGTTCAAATTCAAAGAATAACATAAAGGGCATCGAATCTGGCTTTCCCGAAGACCGCTTAAAATTTACGTTTACGAAAAATGGACATTATATTCCTTAAATTTTCCTGCTAATTAACTACGTAGAAATTCTATTATTAACAGCATGAAAGATCCCACCGTTTGGTAGGACACAAAAAATTATATCATACTCATGATGTTCCTCTCCACGGAAATCTTTAGTAAAAGGCGAAAGATTTATTCGATATGAAGAGAAACAAGAGTGGATAAAATAGAAAACCGCAGCTCAGTTACCCGACCGAAGACAACACATTTCTTTATGACGGTGAAGGCTCTCAGCAGATTTTATTTGTTTTAAAATTATTATTTATAACATTAACATTAGTAATTATAATGACTATAGTAAAGGCAGCTGCTCTTATATTCATCTGGCATTTACTTTATAAATACCTATTGTGACAAATATTTCTTCTTGAATTTCGCAATGCATTGTGGGAAGTGCCAGCAAAGCCATATCGGACCGCCCACTTTACACCAGCACTGGTCCCTAAAGTAATCTACACACTTCAGTGACGAAAACAGCAAGTTACGCGACAAATCTTTAATTTGTAATCCATTTTTCGATTAGAAAAAAAAAAGACAAAAGGTTGAAGACCTTATATGCTTATGGGTTTTATGGGTTGATCTAGCGTAGTGATCTTTAAATAAAGCATGGGAAAGTAGGTCATGGAATACCTGGAATACTAGGTCATGGAATGTACCTTTCAACTCCACGGTTTTTTATTGTATATATTTTAATTTTGTGTTAACATAATGTACTAAATTATTTCAGCTTACTGTGGTACTTCAGGTTCCTCCGCATTAAATAACGCTGGTTTGCAAGCTCTGCTGCTTGTTAACACCTCAGCTCTGTATGATCACCCCTATGATTCATCCCTTAGTCCACTTTTCTCACCCGTCATAAAACAAGATACACCTGCCAGCTACCACAAGATAAATCGCGCAGAAGAGAGTGCAGCGGTTACTATTGCCACATGATTGCAACAACGTCTTTGAGTGGTGTGTTTTTTTTCTTTAGGATTGTGGGTAGTGTAGTGCACCTGTGTTCTGACAAATTCTCCTATCCATTGAGACATCCTAACAAGCGCATGCGCACTTCACTTGTGCAGTTCGTTATGATCAGGAAATACTTCCAGCTTTACAATACACGAAGAAATATAAATATACATAGCCTAACAAAATATGTCACTTAGCTATAATTTCATGCTAGAAGCATTTTGCACTATTAACATACGCTAGACATAGTTTTCAACTAATACGCTTGTCTCTCATAATAAGTCACAAAATAGCACAAAAAACTTGAAATAATACTTGCAAATTGTTAGAACACCGGAAATTAAACATGATTCAAATGGATACTCTTTACATAGGCCTACTATGTTATTAGTATAACATCTATCATTCCACCTTCTCCCACTATTACATTGCAAGTAAGTGATGCCTTTGAGAAAGTAACTGGAACGGACAGTTACAAATCTTATTCATACATATCCCATCTACACCTAATATTCCTCCTCCTACTCCAGGAGAGTGACATTCAGATTCTGGAGAGCTACAGTCCCATGAAGACCTTCGTAATTAGGTTAGGTTGAGTTAAATAGGTGGTTCAGAGAGGTCTCCAGCGCTATTACAAATACTACTGCTAATAATATTTATAATATTATCATCTTTATCTTGGTCAAGGTCATGGTGGTTCCCTGGCTTATCAGGAATGCTGGGCACAAGGAACACACACATGCTAAATCAGATATTCATATACCAGTATTAATCTAACATTTTCTATTTTTTTAATATTTAGCACATTGATGTTGCACAGATGTTCTGAGCAGCACTTCTCACAAAATCAAACCTAAGTTATACTTGTATAAAATGCAGAAATGTGTGCACAGAAGAAGAGCTCTTGACAGAGCATGGTGACCCCTTTGAGTGATCCAACCGGCAGTGTGTGCTCAAGATGTTCAACATTCCAACAGATACCCGTGTTTCCATCCTTAACTGTAAAGATCTTAAAGTGGAGTACAGGTATTAGGTGTACTACAGTGTCAGTTATTTATTTTTATTTATATTTATTTATATTCAATTTATAGTCAGAGATATAGTGAGATGGCAAATAGTAATATATCTTGAAGTACTAGAAGTCCAAATTCTTGAACTATTTATCAGTAGAAGAGAGATCAGCATTACATTAACCTGAGAACGATGAATGTTTGCAGAGATTTCAAGGTTCTAATTATGAAAAATGAGTGCAAAATAGGTAAAGCTTGATTTTGAATGATTGTTATTATTTTTAAGGACAGCATTGTGACACAACTCATCCTGAGCTCAGGATGTACTGTCTGTACCGCTCAGAAACATGCTGGCAGGTGGATTGGCTCCTGAAGATGATGAAATCACATGATGAAATCAGAGATAGGTTCTCTGGGACCTCAAACAAGCGAGTAGGTAAAAGCACTCCCAGCAAGGTCTGACAAACTTTTCTAGAAGCTTCTTTGTTTCCATAAATGTGAAATGCTACTGATTGTATTTCAGATTAACTGTTTTCAATTTTTATTCGAACATTAACCTACGTTTTAAAGACAAAACTACTTTTGCAGAAATGGTTAATTGTTTGGATAGCATTTAAACATTGCCATCTAGTGGCTGCACCAAGCTTTAACAACAACTATAGGGCATTCTAGGCTCCATACCAGGATAAGGGTAAAAGAAAAAAAAAAAACCACGAACGATTGAATGAGAGATTTTTTTTTAATGTATAACACATTCATTGAAAGGTAACATGTTCCTTGTTATCCAAAGGGAATAGGTTGTATCTGCTATTCCACTTACTATAACCACATAACTAGACGTTTAAATTTTAAATAACCATACAAAAAAGACTAAAAACTAGATTCAACTGCATTATAAGAAAAATATAAATATAAGAAAGCCTTTTTTCGGGGTTCCCCCCACCCCCTCAGCTTGTATTATAAGGTGCTTTGCCAAAACCAGTTATTAGCTCTTCCTCACACTAAAACACTGCCTGATTTTGGAACTGCACCCTCTGTGTGCTATCTCTCGGCCCACGACAGGCAGGTTACCCATGACAACAGCTCGAGCCTCCTGGCAACTCCCTCTCTAGTCTCTTATTGGAGTTGCCATGGTGAATCCTCGAAGGACTCACATGACCACGCCCCCCCCACCCAACAGAGAGGTGGGGCTTTCAGCAGGCTAGAACTGCAGAGAGAAAGAGAGGGAGCTTATGTTACAGTTGAGCTGGACTCGTTGAAAGTTGTTTTAATTACAGTAGCATACGTATGTCAGTGAACAAAGTCGTAAAACCTCCGACCTCCAACCTCGCCATTTGACCTTGCCTTAAAATGTTTGTAATTCTGCATACTATTCGGCTTCCTATTAAATATTCCATCGTGTGAGCGTTTATACCGAGCACACTAGTAACTCCCTGAACACCAGGCCTCCACTATTCGGCTCTGCTGTTACTGTACTTGTCAAAAATCCTGGTTAAAAGGATACGATATTTTGTTATTTGCTGGAGAATATCGATTAAAATCTTATGTCCTGTTAAAAAAATTCAACACATATTTTTTCATTAATGACTTCCACTCCAGGATGGTCACCATTAAATTTGCCAAATTAATTAAGTTGTCTATTATCAAGACTGTTTAAATGCCTAACAAAGAACAAAAGAAAAAAGTATATTGCAGTGTGACAGATATTCGTTTAAGATGTACAGCTTATTATCTCATTAGTTTACTATGTCTAACAGCTTCACTGTTTCTTACACCACAATATATGTATATGTATGTATATATGTAGACTGTAGTCAAAAATCTCTCTAGTCTTCAGCACCCTAACAAAAACTCAAGTCAGTGACACTCTATAAATATACTATTTAATGCCACTTGTCTGCTTTCCAAAACTGCACAGCACATGTTGACTTGAAAAGAAACAGAGCTCAGTTAAATTACTTATCCTTATAATAAGATACAAACACATTAAACTGGAGGTGTTTGTTCGAGAGCTTTGTTAAGTGGTGTGGCAGCTCTTTGCTTAAAAGTGGCTCTTTCAAAGACTCTGGACTCATATTAAGGCTCTTGCTGCTAGGGCACAGATGGTCTTGCAGTGGTGGCTGGAGCACTTTTAAAAAACGTCTACAATCTGTCCCTCCACTGAGACTACAGAGCCATTTTCAGCCTTGTCACTGCTACAAGCTGTGTTCCCTTGACAATTTGTAACGTATGAGTTTCATACTGTTTTGTAAAAGTGATCCCAAGGCATAGAAATGATACTTAATATTGCATGATGCAGCATGAGTTATTAATGAGCGCACACACGTACATATTTAACATATAATAAAATGACTAAAAATAAACAAAATTCTTCTTGGAGTATTTATTTTGGAAAAGTGTAAGAACTCACAGAAAAAATGTAACTGCTATTGTTAATGTAAGAGACCAAAGGTTTCTATTTTGTTTCTATTTCTCAATAAAATGCATTTTAATTAATGATTATAAAAAGTAACACAAAGCCTTTGTTGGCAATGTGAAAGGCAGTTAGACAAAACATTCTATACTAATGTAAATGTATAATTGCTGATTTTCTTGTAAATTCGTGCAGCTCTACAACTATGACACTATAACTAATAATCAAATCAGACTACAAAGATGATTACAGTACTTGTAACAATTGCCGTTGTATAACAAAATCCTCAGTATTCATTGTGTCACATAACCAAATGAGAATGCAAATATCAACATAAACAGTACAAAGTCTAATAAAAAATGGAAGGAAGGCTTATTTATGGAATTCACTGAAGCACCCCCCTCTACACAGGTGCACATTGCAGATCTTGCAGCCAAACACACTCTCGTGCCGCAGGCCTTTGTTGGTGCAGTTCCGGCAGCGGCGTGAGCGTTCTGACATGCGTTCAAGTCGATGTCCGTACTCAAGGGGTGAGTCAGCATGGCGCTTGCGGGCAGCCCGCTCCATGCCCCGGGCACCTTGGTAGTCTCCAATAAGCTGCTGTGCCAAGCGCACACGGAAGTGGCGCTGTGTAAACTCCTTGCCATTAAAGCCAGCTGGTGGAGCACCACTGCGACTCTCGCGCAGGATAATATAAGCATTAACAATGCACAAGTTGACATAAAACCATAGGAAATAGCGCCACCATTTCTTGCACGGCCGTCCTACCTGATAGCATTCTCTCAGCTGGTCACACAAGTCCACACCACGCATGTTTTCCTGGTACAAAAGCAGCGGGAGTGGTCGAGCGATCCCAAAGCTCGAAAGGCTGCTGCAGTCCCCGTCGCTGCCTTCCCCATCCCGTTTGCCTGGCCCTATGCCCACAATGCCTGGTGCAGAGTTGGATGACAGGCAGCTGACCATCTTAGCATCCCGTGTGACAGTGGCCACTAGATTACCACGTTGGCACTGGTAGAATTCACCTGGAGCCAGCTTGCCTACATTGCGGGGTTTAAGGGCGTCAGGGTAGCCACGACGATTTGGGTTGGTTGGCCCGCAGGCATACAGGCCATCCTGCAGGAGCCGCTGTAGAAGTGGCACAGATGTGAAGAAGCTGTCCATAAAGAGGTGATGGTAGCGTCCCTCCAGCCCTCTTACCAGTGAGGTAACCACTCTGTGACCCACTGCACTGGTGGTTGCATCGTCACTCATCTTACCCACGTAAAGCCGTGCACGGTGGCAGTAGCCTGAACGGGAGTCGCAAAGCATCCACACTCTCAGGCCTTTCCGCAAAGGCTTGGAGGGCATGTACTGCGTTGGGGAGAAGCGCCCCTTAGTGGCAATGGCACACTCATCTACAGTCAAGGACCGATTCGGTAAGTAGGCTTCCCACATGGTGCTTCCCACTATGTCTAGCAGAGGCCGGATTTTGTACAGGCCGTCATATCCCAGCTCGCCTTTGGTTGGCTCGGACAGGCGGTCGCATAGATGCAAGTTCTGGTTCAGCTTCTCAAACCGCCTGGCAGTCATTGTTTTCTTAAAGCCTGCATTACCTATGAAAATATCACTTGCCCAGTACATGCCATAATCTGGAAGCTGATTGATGCCCATCAGGACATTAAGGCCCACGTACGCTCGCATCTCTCTCACATCAGTCGGGTGCCAGTGGGCGTCTGATCGACCGCTCCTCCTCTGTCGATAGAGGGCGTAGTTATTTGTTTGTTCCACCATGTGTTCAAACAATGAATCTGGGAAGAGCAACCGGAAATAGTCCAAAGTGTCAGCATCATCCCCTAGCGAGTGCTGAGGGCCACTGTCGGCGGTAAATGGCTCAATTGAGATTACCTGGTCGGGCTCGCCCCAGAAATCCGGAGCGCCGCAGTCGTCGTCCAAAAGATCATACGAGCCGAACAGATCCGGGCGCTCCTCCTCCTCCAAGTCGGAAAAATCAATATCTGAATCGGTTGATGCGGTCTCAGAGCAGTTGTTGGAGCTCGCATAATAGGACTCATCTTCGTACTCGTCGTGTTTGATTCCGTTTCCCGTGACCAAAATAATGTTGCAGCCGCTTCCCGCTACATAGTCTCCAGAGTCCGCAGCGTCTTCCACCGCCGCCGCAGCTGTTGTGTTTTTCAGCCCGGACTCCCCCTCTTCCTCCCCTGGCTCTTCCTCCTCGTCCGACTCGGGCTCCCTGAACGGCAACTCGAACCACTTTACGTCCACGGGGAGATTTACCGGACACTCTTCGCTGTCGGAGGCCGCGTTCGCTTCTGTGTCCGCACTAGTTTCCAAAATCGTAAAAAGCTCGCCTCTTTTCCGCGCCGCCATGACGGGGTATCGGGCTGCCCCTGCATGAGTCCTTTATTGGTTTCCGCGCCGTAAATAGTCGTCAAAGCGGACCGTGAACGCGAATTCGGCCCAAATGCCGTGGCCGAGAGACTCATGGGTCTCGAGATGATGCCGTTTTTAGCGGTTCGGAGCTCATGGTTTTCATTCGCGCGGCTTCGGTACGCGTCGTTAGCGCAGTGTGGCCGCAGACGTCAGAAGCTGCTTGCATGTCCTGCTTTGTAAGGGCGTTTTGCGACTGCAGCTGCTGGGGTTGCCAGTTCCTAGCGCTCACAGATGGCCGCTCGCTCTTGCAATGCCCGTCGGCGTTTGCCGTTATAACAGCTTTTGTCCGCACTTCTCGAGAAGCCGGGAAAAGAAAACACAAACTTTATATCATTAACCCAAATCTTTGTCCGAAACAAAAGTGATTCGGTGTGTTTTCGACACGGTGAAGTTAGTAAGGTGTTAGGTTTAAACTCTCGGCTGAGACACAGAGGCAACCGCGTTGGCCATGCTTACTGCCGCGAGGCACCATTTAAAAAGCTGCGATAAAAAAGCGCCAGTTTTTTAAATTCGAGAATGAAAATGTCAAGTGGTCTGACGTTGGATGAACCCTAGCCAATATAATGGCTCCTTGGTGATATTGTTGAAACAGCATAGACATTAAGGAGACACCTGCTGTAGGCGAATGAAACACACTCCAAATACACCAATATGATCAGCTGCAATAATATATAGGCATGGTTTCACATATTATAGGCTAAAATAAGTTTCATATTGATTAGTAAAATCATTCACACAATCAGAGTATTGGCTTGTTTCAGAGTGTTAAGTTGTATTAGCCTGTGTTCGGAAAAAAAAAAAAGAGATAAACTTGTATTTAAATTGCAGAATGAATATGAATTTATGTCACTTGAGATATTATAAACACCTAAATAAAGCTTAAGATCAACTCTCAAGACCCGAATGACCAAGTAGCTTCTCTCAAATCATCCACAGACATAATATACATCAGTGTTTCTCAAGGTGGGGTCGAGTACTATACATTATGCCTTTAAGGAAATCCCAACAATATTAAAGTTATTATATTTTAATGTTCTTAGTTATTACACTTTAATTGGTCACTTAGGTTTAAGGAAAAACTTTAATAAATCAAAAATGTAGGTCCATACATCGTCAACTTAATATTGATAAAAGTTATTTCTGTGTGTGGAAAGTTTAGGAATTAAAAGGCACTATGGCTGGAATAAATAGGAAAAATATGAATGTACACATTTAAATAATGTTCATGAAATATTTCTTTACTGAGCGGGGTTGTGGAATTTATTTTACAGTTAAAGGGGCTACAAAAAGTTTGAGATGTATACAGTATAACTGCCACAGTACAGGCTACATGAAATTTCAGTCAATTACTAACTATTTATGTGTTGTAATTAAATTCAGAATGACTCACTTCTATTATTGTATTATAAACAAAGCATTATAAGTTGAAGTGAACACACAAAATCATGATTATACAAAATAACTTTGAAACAGAAATAGAGGGAAAACTGCATGTTTTTTTTTTTTTTTTTTTTTTAAACCTCTCTGCAGTATTTCTAGAGGTTCCTGGAGCTGTCTGCAGCTACTGCTGCAGCCCCCACTGACAGTGCTGCTGGGGAGGAGTGCTCTGAACCAATAGGGGCAGAGAAAGAGAGAACGAGAGGTGGATGAGAGAAGGAGAGGGATAAGAAAACAGAAAGGAAAGGGAGGATGAGGTTCACTCATATTGTAAAGAGTTAACCTCTTTTGTGGACAGCCAAGTCTGCTTGCGTCCATCTTTGTGCCACTTTGGTATAAATATGTCTACAGCATGTCATTATGTATAGTGTACAGTATTTATTTATTTATTTATTTTTATCCATTGATGCACACTGCAGATGAATTAAACATATAAATGTAAGAAATGTATATGGACATATTTTAGAGAGGAGACATTATGCAGTACCCCAGTGCTTTCCTATAATACATTTAAAACAGGACATTTGCATGAAATCTGCTTCTAGCTCTGATAAGATGCACACATCAGAATATAGACTAAGCATTAATTATTGAATTGAGATAGAATTAGAATGAATGTAAGCCAGTTAACGAAAGAAGAATCTTATTCATCTTTGAGTCGGTTGGGATGATATTATGCAGTGCCTTGCATAATCAGGGAGTAGATGAGACTTTTTTTTTGTTGAGATAGTAATACACAATGGCAGAGGCTAGGTTTGCACCACTATTTAAATGAACTATTTCAAAATCATTGTCAGATCTTTTTCCTGAGCTTTACTACTACACCCTAAAGCACTGTTTATGCTGTTTATCTATGACCAATACTGACTTAGTGAAAAACAAAAACATCTACACCTTAAGAGTAAAATAAAATATATAATTGATTTGCTTTAAATATCGGTAGTAAAGCAATTTATTTTGGCCACTACTTTGTTGGCTACCATGCCTAAAACAAAATGAGCCCTCTTTGACCGGACAGTCTGCCAACCCTGTACCCTTTGCCATCTGCCTCAAAAACGTCACACTCCACCTGGGCTGGGAACATATTGAGGCTGTTTTCCATCCACCGGGAATATGATTCCATGTGCGTATACTAAAATGCCAACCGTGCATAGCAGAGGACAGTGCCAGTGTCTCACTTCAGCAGTTTTATCTGCCTTTTCCCAAAGATGAACGTCTGTTTAGTGGCATCAGTATGCAAAGAAGCTTAATTATCACAGCTCCTGTGCATTTCAAGTGTGGTGGAATTAAGAGAACCACAACTGAGTATGTATAAGTGGTATATTCACTGAGGTTTAGACAGGGCCTTGGCTAATCTTAAGACTGATCATGGTGTGATACATTCCTGTAGATAATCTTATCATAAAATGAGTGATTTAATACACAATGTAGTGCTGTAATGCTGTGTAATGTACTTATAGCTTGCACTTAGCATGTACTTAAGTGTAACACAAGCATGTACAGTATATTATAACATAACTTCATGTACAGTTCCACAGTCATAGTGCATAGTGCAGATTAAATCAGAATAGGGAAACCTTATTTCCACAGATTTGTTTGTGATTACTGACCTTTTTTCTGCATACCGTCTCCTTAAATACATAATTAGCCTATGTGTAAGTGAAAAGGTGAATTTTAGTAATCATGATTGTCATGCTATAATAACAATGCCATAAATTAGTACGAACAAGGAGAGAGTTGTTGTGCAGAGACGTATCTCGAGGTGTAGAGCATAAACACGAGTACATCTGTGTGAGGTTCATCAAACCGTACAGTTGCATTGTGGTTGTTTGATTATTTTGGGTATTTCCTTTTTTTATTTGACATGAGGTGAATCAGGACAGGAAAATGTGTTATTATGTGATACATAGATAGATAATGCTAGGGCTCTTCAGTATTCATTTCACCAGCGCAATTTGATGTAAGAAATCAGATCAAATGACATTCAGTATATGTGCAACGAAACATGCAACCAATACCCAAATACACATCATGCACCTGCAACATATTACTATACAAAACAATGACTGAAATGTAACAAATATTTAAACTTGAGCTATAGTATCATAGTAAAATAACACTTAGGGTTACTCTACTTTGAGGGGATGCTTTATCTCCCTTTCAGCCGTGCTCGATATTGTTTTACTCTGACCACAAGATGGCGGCACTGTATTTATTCAAGCTGAAAAGATTTCCTTCCAAATGCAGACAGCATGAAGGCCTTGAATAATCATTGTCCTGAGAGCTATGACAAATAATTTCCTTATAGAACTCATTGGATCTTTCTTTTTACTAGCTGATAATGTAGAAAATTATAATACTTTGTTCAGCAATGGTTCATTCCTGAGACAGTAATAGAGGTGATTTCTGAATGTAGTGTGGCTTTTCAGGTATTGCCCATCCTGCTTCAACCTTGAATTATAGCATAGATCCTACAATAGAACCCTGTAATTATGCCTTGATGTCAATGATACCTACTCATTTTCAGATTCTTTCAATTAGTAAGGGGAGTTATACACACACTATACACACACTGTGTCGGTGATGATCAGAAACATAATATGAATTGGTCACTTAGGCATAACATAATTTAATAAAAATGCATTTGGTACTATTCAATTCACTATGTAGCAAGCAAACGCTCTACTTCACAACACCTCACCATATGAATTGAGTTTCAGAAATGCAGTTCAGCAGAGTGAATCCACCTTTGGGGTGACATTTATCCCTTGTAAAAAATAAATTTTTTTAAAAAAATATTGGTCAACATTTCATCTAAGAAAACATGCAAAATGGGTTAATCCATCATTGAATTCAGATGATGCATTGTCCAGATTAACATGTGACTTGTGGAATATTCATATGTACTGTATATATTTCATTGGGGTGAAATGTGTTCAGGTAATGAATGTTGAATGGTTGAATGAATGTTGTGAGACACAAATAAAAATGTTTTTTTTCTTCTAATAACTCATGGAAAAGGATATTTCATACATGGGATGTTAAATGGATTCACACATTTAAGCAAAAATAAAAAAGTTTGTATTTCAAGGAGACTCATAATTACAGGCACATGTTTTCTTTTATGGTATTGACTGAAAGATGCACATAGGTTCAGGTGATGGATACTTTACCTGTGTTTATATGTCCTTCACCTTTACTTTACATACACATTTATAAATAGTATATCAGTGGGATACAAATGGCACTGTGAGGCATTGCTCGCTAGCCTTTTATGTTGTGTCTGTTATTCTATGCTTTAACATGAGATAAACAGGGTCCCATTCAGAATGTCACTTCAGTCTCAGTTGGTCTCTCTTGTAAACATCTATTAAAAATTTGTTAGAATGCCTTTTCCTCTGTGTTTAAACAGCAAGAGTTTATGCTTGTATGCATCCTGCATGCAGAGCAAACAAAAGTAGAAAGCTTTTGCTTTTTGGTGTTTTCACCCAATGTGGTTCCTGTAACTGACTATATGGTTGAAGGCTAATGAGTAAGAGCAACAGTTTCTGGTAAAATGTGAGTCTCCTTGCATTAGCCTGGAACCAGACTCCACAACAACTAAGTTTTATTGCAGAATAACATTGTCTTATTTGGGCAATTGATATTTGCATTTTTCCTTTAAAGACTAAAAGGAAAGGGGAAAAATGCAATACCAGCGGCTTGTAACTCACTGAATAGTTATGATAGTCATGGACTAAATTTGGGGAAACAATTATGATTTCTAGTAATAATGTTGATAACTAAACTATTTGCTAAATCATTTCACAATGACCAATGCAAATATATTCAGATATTTATAAATGTATTAACTTCATTCAAAATATTCCATGTAAAATACTTCATAAATAAAGTATAGAATCAGGTCCAGTATTAGCACTGAAACAGTGTTTGTATTGGCGGTGGTTTATGTGTGTGCGAAACTGTTAATTGAATGTGGGAGGTGAATGAGCCTGTTGGTTATATAAGACTCTGATACTACTCTGGTTATATATAAGACTCTGATACTACTAAATGTAAACCCAAAAGTGAACTATAAGAAGCATAACCATGTCACCCACTCACTCTATTAAACATCACAATGCTGGCCTGGATCCTGCTGCATACCCTGCAGCCAAACAGGGGCTAATGAAAAGAAGAAAATTGTTGGGGGTTACCGCTAATTAAAACCCTATTCATTTTGTGACTACATCTCATTTAACTCTGGGGGGCATAATGCATCTTGAGACTTTAGAAACTTGTTCTCATATAGCCTGAAAAAGGTACAGTGTAATGTGTTGAAGTGGACGAGGATGAGATCCTTGGAAAAAAAAATGACTAGGAAATAATGCTGAGCCAAATGTATTAGTGAAACATATGATAGAAAGGCCCTGTATCAATGGTTCAATCCTGAGATTGGTTTACTGTCTTTGTTGAGCTTCTGTGCCTGTTCTGCCCATGTCTGTGTGGGTTCCCTCTGGGTTTGCTGGTTTCGTCCCACCTCCCACCTCCCTAGGTGGATCCCAAATTCCACAAGCATGCCTGCATGTGGAATGTGTGTAAATTTGTGTGTGCATTGTGCCCTGGGATGGACTGGAGTTCCATTCAATGTGTGTTCCTGCCTCATGCCCACTGTTCTGGGTATAAGTTCTGGATCCACCATTACCCTGAACAGGATAAAGAAGTTACTGAAAATGAATGAATGAATGATGGAAAGTGATGCTGACAGACAGTCTAACATAAAATCAGATAGCATTAAGTACCCTGGAACACAAGCTTTCACAATGTGTTACTGCCATATATTTATCTCTCTCTCTTTTTAAAACAAACTTTCCCTTCATGTAGAAAATTATGCTTGGAAAGACACCTGTGTTCTGTGCCAACATAGTCAATAGTCTTCTAATCAATCAATGAGCAAGCATCTCTATAGACAAACTTTTACAGACCACAGAGGGTTTTAGACCAGTATTCCAACAGGATATTCCTTTATACTGAAAATGAATGAGGCCTAAACTGTCTGAAGAACTTCTCTATAGGTTTGTTACTCTCCCATGTTTCTCTGAGCATGTACATGGCTGCATTATTTTAAGCCTTGCTATGGGCTGGCATCCCATTTGGGTTGAATTTTCCCACCTTGATTTCTATTCCTAACAATAGATTCTGGATAAACTGTGACCCTGACCTCCTGGTTACTAAAAGAATGAATGAAGGAAACACCTAGAGTCTTTTCCAATCTATATTGTTTCCTATAATATACATAATCATTTCACTTAAATTCACTTATACTATTTCTATGTACACTTTCATTTAATATTTCATTTTAATATTTAGAAAAAGGCCAACTTTGGGTGTTTAAAATGTTGTGATTTTTAGTGTTGGTAAAATATTGTAAGTATTGAAAGTTATGTAAATAAAGTAAAGTATATGTTCTCCTTAAGTGAGCCTTTCTCTAGATGTATCATATATACATTTCTTATCCTTTCCCTTTATGCTAATCAAGTACAATTGCCCTCACTCTCTCTTTTTCTTGTCAAAAACCTCAGCAAAAGCTATAGGAGGAAGTAGCTACATCTGTAAGTTGTTAGTGTTGCACTCTTGACGCAATCTTTAACAACCTCCAAATCTGTTAGCTCAGGCACAGTCCAGCTCAGCAGGACCCAAACTCAATACATCCTTCATCAGATGCCCAGACTTTAAACTCACCACGTCAGCTACCCTGCTGGAGATCTACTGCCTCAGAGTTTAGTTAATCTCCCTCCTCTACTACTGCTCCTGAAAAAGCTTTCTATATTCCAAGTGTTAGAATTTCAGTTCAATTAGTGTTATTATTCGGACATCAGAAATGAACATTAAGGAATGTTCTATGCTAAAACAACTTTCATCAAAGTCATTGTTTTCAAGTGTTCACATTATGTAGTCTTAGTTAACCAGGAAACCAGGAAATTGACTTGGTTCATAAATGTAACAAAATTAACTGTAAATTTAGTTGCATTATCTGCAATAAATGATTTGAGTCCGAAAGTCATATGCCAGGCTCAGCAGAATGTGTTGATTTGTACAGCCTCTGTTCAACACAATACATCTGTACTACATAGGTTAATGTATGTTATTACACACAGCAGCCTCTAATTAGCTACTTTGCTGGCAAGCTATTTATACCATTATTTGGTTTATGTTGTACTAGCTTTTTAGTTGTATTTCTCACATTATTTTGTGACACTGTATCTTTATTGACTTTGTTCTTAATTACTGCTACTTATTGGAATTAAAATAATATGAAATCTTCGAAATGTTATTTGATGAAATTGGGTTACTGTCTGTGCATGTTTCTGCATGTGGTCCCTCTGTCCTTCTGGATTTCCTCTGGGTTCTCCAGTTTCCTCCTACTTCTCCTACTTCTCCTACTGGTATGTTGATTGGCTATGTTTAATTGCCCTTAGATGTGAATGAGTAAGTGAATGTGTGTGTTCATGGTACCCTGAGATGTACTGGCATCCCATCCATGGTGTATTCCCCCAGTGTGCCCAGTGTTCTCTGAATCCACAAAGACACTGATCAGAGTGAAGTGGTTACTGAAGATGAATGCTCTTCTACCATTTGCAATACACCCCTTATTTAGAGTTGAAACTAGAGTCTGCAGTGTTTCCTACCCTAGAGTATCAGTGCTCTACACTCTGTGTTTTCTCTGTTTTATTAAACACATTTACAGTATATGAGCAGGACCAGGCTTGAGAAACACAAAAATGCATAGCTAACTTTAGGAAGTTATGTATTATCATTTCATTAATTAACTAGCAGGATATTAGTACACTATACATTTGTCTGAGTGAGTTGAGTTATAATGGTGACACTGGAGATATTTAAAAGCTTCTAGGGTAGTAAATTTCCACTTCAGTTTTTCTTGAAGTTTGTGCAATAACACTTAGAAGAATTAAAGCACAATGTTACAATTCATACAAGACATATCAGAGTTTTGGAAGCAATAATTAATACACTAATACTGACATTATCAGTAATTACAAATATGAATGGAGCATTCAAGGGAAATTTATTCTGAACCCATTCTGAATAAATACATTAATGTTTGAGTGTCTTGTCAAGTTAAGATGGCATAACCAAACAGAACCACCCTTGGTTGAGTCACTAGTGAATAATTCTCAACACAGCCCGGTGATCCTTAAGAAGTTTTCCACCATGTTGATTGGTTGCAGGCACAAGTATTGAAATAAACATGTGGCATGGCTCACACGTAACCGGCCGTGTGTGAAAATGACCTCATGGCCTGACCTTTGCTTCCCTGCTTTACGTCCTCATAGGAATTGAGAGAAGGTTTATTTATCCCAGAGAAAGAGAGAGAGAGAGAGAGAGAGAGAGAAAGATGGGGGTCCCCTTCCCCCATCTTTCTTAAATAGGAAAATAACTCTTTCTTTTCCTTAGCTTTCACTTGTTTGCTGAGATTAGTTGGACGCTAAATTAGTTTCTAAATAGTTGCAACCATTTTGCGTCCTGGATTAGCTGCATCAAGCTCTGTAATTACTCAGGCAAGAAGTATAAGTGACTTCTGGTATAACAAGGATATTTTTTGCAAAGTGGAGTGTAATCTGATACCCAAAGCACATCTTTTTATTTATTTATTTTCTTTCATAATTAATTTAATTATGCTTGTAATGGCATGTGTAATGATTACAGGAATTAAATGTCACAGTGTTGTGTTGAAGTCCAAAGTGGTGTGTAAGCATGGAATACAATTCAGGCATATAGCTGTTAAAGGAGCGAAAACCAATATTGCAATACAAGTTTATAAACAGCAGAATAGAAAAGAACAGATCTGGTTGTATGAGGAGCAGAGAGAGCCACAACTAAACACACCTAAACACAATAGTAAGATACCTAGAAGGAGTGTTCACAAGTTAAAATTGTGGGTAATTGTGTGTCAGTGTGCAAATGCTAAAGAACTGTTGTGTCTTCAGGTGTTTCCTGAAGACTATAAATCTGCACAGAGAATAAAACCAAGCAGTTTATCCTTCCAATCTATGCTTAGTACCATGCAGTGTTATAAATACTTGTCACTCACTCACAGGCTTTGTGATCAAAGTGACCATGTAAATACGTGAAGTTTTATAGGTTACTCTGTAGGATGGCATCAAGGCATTGAACATGATGTAAGCTTTTACAGGGAGCCAAGGGAGTGAGAATAAAGAGTGAAGGTGTTTTGCCAGAACATGCATTTGAACCATTGACCTGTCTGCACCACTACTGCCTGAAAGCAGATAAGATCTACTTGTTCAATCCCTTAGGAAGTTGGTGCACCACTGGAGTTTATTTTTGGGTGCAAAAAAAGATTTAGCTATTACCAACTCCAGGCTTACAGAAATTGTTTAGTATATTCAATCCAAATTCGATCTATTTCTGTGTTATGGCCTTAATTTAACTAAGTGCAGTAAGGTGGCCAGAGTTTTTGCAATGTTGTGTTTGCTAGTTTGACATCAAAATATCTTCTGACTTTTTTCACCTGCAAAGAACACTCATAAAGCAAAGCAGCTCAACCTGCCTTAACTGACTGAATGTATTTCAGAAGAAAAGTACTTCTCTAGAAAGCTGTTTGAAATCTTACTGCATCAGGTTTTCCACTTTTATGCCACGCTACGATTTATGTATATATCAAATTTCCATCAGCTGCTTTTGCTATGCCACTTTGCTATGCTGACCTGAACAAAACTTACATCTGCACATATTTTTTAATTTGGTTGTAATAATTACAACCTAGCTTTTCATTTAGAGTGCAATTATCAGTCCACATAAACCCTAAATGCAGAAGGGAAATATTGATTAACACTTCAAACTGATCATTTGAAACTGAAATACACATGTGACCTCTCACACAGCCTCCCTTTAACCTAGTTAAAGCTTAATCATGATTGGGACCCCTGCAGATTGTTATCATCTCACTGCTGACATCTTCTTAGCAACTGACTGAAAAAATGGCTAATGTGACTGAAAATCAAGACCTTTATGATCAGACCTATCAGATCTCTAGCTCCAAAGGATCATCATCAAAATGACATTCTTTTACATGTCTCTCTGTAGCGGCAGAGCTCTAGCTGTGCTTTTATCTGAGAGCATTTCAGATGACCCCTAACCTGGAAACTGCTTTGAAGATCTTTGAGTTTTATTCTCTTTGCTCATTCAAAGCTGGCTATTGCTGAGTCAGGAAGATAGCAGTGTGAGTGTATGCTCAGACTGTGTGGGAAATTCTTGTTACCTGTTCTTCTGGCCTGGAGCCATGGCTGCAGCAGAGCATCCTTAGACTATATGGTCATGCTTCAAAGAGAGCATGCAGAGCCCTGCTCCAAAGACCATGAAGACTCCCTCGTTAACTTTTATGTAAGCCACTAGTTTTGTGAGAAAGGTGGGTCACTATAATACAAACTTTTGAAGACACACTATAAAGGATCTGTTTGTTTCCACTTCATAAAACCACTCTTTGTAACAGTTACATGTACGCACTTGGAATTTGACATAGTGGATTGTGATGTGTTAAATTAATTTGGCAAATTTCTGGTTTGTAAGCTTGCATTAAAATCTGAACAGAGCATACTCAGGAAGTGAACATATGAGTGAAACAGGGTGGAGCTTTGAAGATATGGTTCAGTGAAACTGGGCTTCAGTAAACCTAAAAGCTGTGTGAAGAGACTGTGCACATGAGCTAGCTCAGAGGATTAGGGTTCCCGAACACTGGTGTGCAACTATGCAAAACTCAGTTTTTCCTTGCATTGTAAAACAGGGTATGGCCTGCAGCATACTGTTTCAAAGCTCTTTTCATGTCCCTGTGGTGCTTTTAGATAGAAGCTAGTAAGATTTTGTTTGCATAGTACTTGAGTTTGCAACCCTTCAAACAAGCCTTTGAAATGCCTCTTGTGTAGTAGGTGTTTCCTCTATTGCATACCAATACCACCAGATAAAATTGATCAGCTCACATATGCTTTGAATACAAAATCTGCTTTCTTGTTTTGAACTCGAGAGAAGAGTTCACTTGTGCTGTTTTGTAGATATTTTAATGAGGAGGTTAGAGAGATCCACTCATTATTCACTTCCAGGAGAAAGTGGCCACTAGTGACCTCAGGGTTAAAGGGGCACCTCTGTATAGCTAATCAGAGCCTTTTATGGATACCCCTTAGAGGCAAGGTAGGGTTCAGTAAATCATGTTCTGAGAGAGTATTCAAGGGAAATAGATGCATTACTGTTAGTATACTGGACATGTCTTACAAGTAGAAATGTTCTACTACTCAAACTAAACCTACATCTGAAAACTAGTTATGGTAAAATATCTGATGTGGGCTGATACACTATATGGCCAAAAGTATGTGGACTCCTGACCATCACACCCATATGCCTTCCCCAAAGTTGGATTCACACAATTGTCTAGAATGTCTTTTCCTTTACTGGAACTAAAAGCCCTAAACATGTTCAACCATGACAATGCCCCTGTACACAAAACAAGGTCAATGAAGAGTTTCCCAGATAGCAAGCACATTTGGGCCAATTCCGTTAGAAATGCGCCACTGTCAGCTCAATGCGAGAGATAATATTTTTTTGTCTTTAAATATACTGTAAATATATTTACTTATTATTTTGTTGTGTTAAAACTGTAATGTTAATAAATGTTTGTATTATAGTGTATTTGTTAATTTTTAATAAAAGCCCTTAATCTTGTTAAATGATTGAATTTGTGTTTCCCTACTAAAATGAATTGCCACTAACAATAATAATAAAAAAAATAAAATATGATATAAATCATTTTTTGTCGGTAGCACTAGGCGGAGGTGGAGCAGAAGGCGGAGTTTCCTTTACAGCGCTACGCAAGAGTTTCTTCAAAATACACGAGCAGCAAATAATACAGAAAATTTCCATTGATGCTACCATGCTACTGTAAACATAGTGAATGCGGCAGCATGCAAGTTATGCTTAATTATAATAAAAGTATAAGTCGATTTCAGCCGCATTTCTGCCAATGACATTCAATTTGTTTTTATCCAAGGCCATTCACCGACATTAGCATAGTTTAGCATGTTCTCATGTCATTAGCTTGGGGAAAATACATCTAGTGAAATGAAACCTAAGTCCACGTCCAAGTCTCTAAATTGTAAGGAATTTATATTTTTGATTTCATGATAGCTAGCACTTTCATCCATATAATACAAACATAAAGTTTACAACATCAACAAACCTGAACATGAATTCTGCATAATTACCTTCTTGATTCTCACTGTTTTGTTTATTAAAGTAAAAGTATATCTTAATATTATCATCATTTCCCTATTTTCGTTGGAGGTGTTATGGATTCTATTCTATTTGTATCAGCGTCTTTTCATAGAATGCCAATGAAAGAAAGGACAACAGAAAACATAAGGAACTCTCTGATGCAGCCAAAGGCAGTATCCCTCTCACAAGTTGGCTGAAAGGAGAGAATAAAGATGCAGGTACTGTTTCAATTACTTTTTGTTTAAACTAATAAGCTATTAATCTTATATTATTGTCCTAAAAATAGTTAACACTTAAAGACAATAAGAAGTGTTTATTAAAGGAATAATTCACCCAAATTGATAATTTACTCATCCATATGTAGTTCCAAGCCTGCATGACTTTCTTCTGTGGAATATTTTAAAGAATGTTTTTATCCATATATTGAAAGCCAGTGGGGAACAAAATGGAGTCCCCTTTTCCGTTCATTATATGGACAAAATCAAATTTTGTTCCACAAATTTTATGTTCCACAAAAGAAACAATCTTCATTTTGAGGTGTACTATCCCTTTAATATAAAAATAATGTAATGAAATTTGTGTTTCATAGAGAGTTCCAGTTCAGATAAGGAGAGTCTTGAAGAGATTCAAGGGAAAGCAGCTGAGACAAGAGAGAAAGATGAAGGAGAGATTAGAGCCAATGAGGAAGAAAGTGAGATGAGTGAGGAAATACAAGGAGACAAGGAGGAAATACAAGGAGGAAATCCTCAAAAGGCTTAAACAGGCATCCAAAGGCTTACACATTAGCATCCAAATGGTCAAAAGGAGTAGAACCTGGTGATGTTGAGCTTGTCAGAACAGTTACTAAGTTCTATGGGATTGAGGAAGAAAAGGTCTTCACAGAACTTAAAGTGTTTCATGCATCCTACTCCTTCCCCAAAAGCAATGTGCAGGAAATGGTAAAGTGCCTAAAAGACAATGAGATTGAATCTGTTTTCCGCTCTCTTTCTCAACTTCTTAAAATATATGCAACATTACCTGTCTCCACATCTACAGTTGAACGGTCATTTTCAAAGTTAAAGCTTGTGAAATCTAGTCCTCAAAGTCTATGTAACGAAGGAGGCTCTCTGACCTACTGCTGCTCTCCATCGAGCGAGATATTCCAATTAATCGTGAGGAAGTCATTTAAATATTTAGAAACACAACAGACAGATGAGTACTGCTTTAAAGACAGGTGATTTATTTAATAAATAATTACATTTTAAATATGTAAAAATACATTTGGTTATGTTAACTGAAGTTAATATTTTTAAGTGCCCTTTTTGGTCCTTCTGCCCCTGCCCCAGAGGAGGTCTATATATGCCACTGGTGCCTTCTAAGGCAAGTTTTACATGCATTATGCAAATGATCCAAACCTCCAAAATACAGACAGAGCCCTACCTTCAGACAGCGTTATTTTTCTTCTGGAGTCAACCCTTCTTGCCTGACTTCCATGGATTCAAAGGATCCTGCATTATATCAAACATTATGATGCCAGATAATGTTTGTTTTATGCGAGAACAATGTTCACGAAGCAATTCAGCTGGATGGACAGTGAGGTGAGCTAGTCCAGGGTTAGTGAGTCATCCCACAGGCCAGTTCAATTTGGTGCTTTTCCCAGTGGCCATGATGAAATGCTGTGTTAATGCTTGTCCATTCAACCTACTGGCAAAAGCAAGTGTGAGAAACCAAGGAGCATATTCTCCTGTCTGTATTGTGACCCTAGGTGACATTTTTCCTCCCTACTTCCTACTTGAACAAGATGATTGAACACAGACTGAAATACAGGTTAATTGCTCATAGGACTGTGCCTTTACTAAGAAAGGGTGTTTAACCGGGCCTTGGCATTCCTTGTAAGTAATAAAATCAAAATGGTAACTTTAGCCTTTTCTGAAGTGAAAATGGAAAGATTAATGAGCACTGCAACAAAAGTCCTCTAAATTCTGTGGAATTGGCACTATTTTTCTTGGGCATAGGTACTTTTGAGTGTATGAGAATGATGGAGAGATTTTGCTCTGTCTCCCCTGAGATTCATGGTGGTGGGGTGGTCAGAAGTAGTGTGAGATTACTGACTGTGGTGGCAAGTTCCTGGAGTTGTTGTTGTTGCTGTTCTTGTTGAAGATTATGCAAGAATTCTTTCAAATGAACCACCCTGGTTTGTTGTGTTGCCTCTCTCTTTACAACATCCATTTTATGATGACCCAAGATGCTAACACAAGTTTTTATAAAATACATTAAAGTAAAATTAAATGGGAAGATACAAGGAGCAAAACAACAATGAAAAAATGTAGACAAGCATTTAAGAGCAATGATGGAAGCTTAGGCTTGGCCCCAAAATGTCCCAAACTTGATAAGACCTGATAAGTTCTATACTACCATCAGAATTGGCTGTCTTGCTGAAAGGGGATAGAACGGATGTGTTCAAATATGGTGTCTTCACAGGTGCTGCAACTATCTGGAAGAGCAGCCAAGTCAGTAGCTCCTCATCTATCTTGTGGCCAGAGTATTTTTGGTTTCAATGAGAAGCATTTTTTTTTTGGAGAAAGGAAAACACTGCATTCCTGCATAAGAACCTTATCCCATCTGTGAAACGTGTTGGTGGTAGTATCATGGTTTGGGCCTGTTGTGCTGCATTTGGGCC
>JANDJT010000124.1:9546372-9567529 GCA_024331685.1 Stegophilus panzeri
CAAATTTACACTGTTACACAAGTTGTACACTCACTACTTTACATTGTAGCAAAGTGTCATTTCTTCAGTGTTGTCACTTGAAAAGATATAATCAAATATTTACAAAAATGTGAGGGGTGTACTCACTTTTGTGAGATACTGTAATTTAGGTTGTAATGCACTACAAAATGCACTATAAAAGTTTAAGGGGGTGAATGCTTATCAAAAAACTGTACATTGGATATTCTTACAACAGTGTAGAACGGTGACAGAAGTAGAACAGAAGCTGTTATGTCCAAGAGGAAAGTAAAATAACTAGAGCTCCTTAAGGCTTATTGCAAGTAAATTACCAGAGATTTCGGCCTTGTGCCTGCACTACATGTTTTTACTCTATATCTGTCTGATGCCTCTGCACTTTTGATACACTGAATTAGAGGACAGACTTTCAGTTCATTGCTCTAATTCCTATAAACCAAGTACTAGCAATGCCACACTCCACATCCACCCACCCACAATGACACATGCTAACTTAACCTCTTGTCTCTTCCAGATATCAGCCTATTTTCAGCAGGAGGAAACAAGGCCCCCACATTCTCATGCAAATTTAGCCTGGAATAATCCAAAGAGATTGGTATATCTAATGTTCAGATGAATGATACTGAATCTTTTCCAAGTTGCATTACATGTGTATAATGAGAAGTTAGTGCCAAAATTACACACATTGATATTCAAATCTCACATGTAATGTTACTTGGACAGCATATAATTTGCTAACTAAAAATACAGAATTAAAAGCATGATAAAATAGTTTACATTCATGTGAACATTACAATTTGATAACCTCGATGTAGTATCTCATGTCTACATTAAGTTGTGCACACAATTATCAGTCAGTGCACAATATAAATAAATAATAGCTAAGTAAAAGCTAAATAATAAAACATGCTAGATCAGGTGCTATTTTAACCTTATACATGCAGTTTGCATTAATACATGCAGTTTGCATTAATACAATAATTACAACCAGAACTTTTCATGCAGCAATAGAGTTAGTTAGTTACAGTTACATTTATATAGTACTTTTCTAGACACGCAAAGCACTTTACACAGTATGGGTGGATTGGGGGAGTGGGGGGTGGGGTTGGCTGGGGGGGAATCTACTCAACCACCACTAGTGTGCAGCATCCACCTAGATGATGCAATGGCAGCAGAGATTGAGAGTATTAGGGGGCCATGCTATCATGGGGCCAGTGGAGGAATTTCGCCAGGACACCAGGGTTATACCACAACTCTTTTACAATAAGTGTCCTGTGATTTTTAATGATCGCAGAGAGTCAGGACCTCGGTTTAACGTCTTATTCGAAAGACAGTGCTGTTTTTTTACAGTATAGTGTCCCCGTCACTATACTGGGGGCATTAGGCCATACACAGACCACAGGGTGACTACCCCCTGATGACCTCACTAATACCACTTCCAGCAGCAACCTTAGTATTCCCCAGGAGGTTTCCCATCCAGATACTGGCCAGGCTCAAGAGTATACTGGCAATACACTAGACAGCTATAATGCCTGCCATAAATCATAAAATTAGTATTTTTTATTTACAAATTATATGTTGTTTTTATGCTACTTCATTTTATATTTGACACAAAGAAGAAAAAACAATATTCTTTGGTCCCTACTTTCTATCTCTGATGTTTTTCAGGCCTAAAAGCAAGTGATTGTGTTTAATGGTGGTGGCCTAGATTCTGTTGAAAACCCATCTCTGACACCCCTAGTAAAAAAAAAAAACCTGCCAATTTCAGAAGTGTGAACTACACACAGGTAATTTTAATAATTTGAATGGGGTGCTCATAAAACAAGTTTAAATTCATAAATCATATGAATTTGAGCAACATTCTCCATATTGATGCAACGTTTGGCTCCAAGTATGGCCCTTAAATTGTACAATAATTACTATGTTTATAATATTAATATTAATTTTGACAAAGCAGCAACAATTAATGTTTTCTACACATTTCTTCTTCAAAAAGATGTACATTTATTGCGCTAAATCATGTCAATCAGTTCTTCCTGAGACCAGCCTTAAAATGTAAGCCCATTAACTGGATGTACCCATGATTGTGTGGGAGTGAGGAGTACAATATGTGCAAAAATAAAGACACAACAAGAAACAATGCACTCATTTGTATTGCTTAACGAGCGAGGGTGATTCGAACACACCACCAAAGATTTATGCTGTGAGAAATGGCATTTTCCTCCAGCTCCCACTGCATCTTATGGTCACATTTTGACCGGAGCCAGTTTTCCTTCCTTTTACACCTACATTTTGTCAGGCCACCCTCAGCCTGATCTAATGCCACCTCCTACCCTCACCCTGATAAAGGCCATCTTACACAGTTGCTTTTAGAGGAACAGTGAGGATTTCTGTTGGGGAAATTTTGATGACCGCAAACAAAGAAAACAACCTTTGTTTCTTTCTCAAACAAGACAGACATATAGTGTATAGTGGCAAAAAAAAAGAAAAAGAATGGAATGTGATATGTTTGGAAAAACCTCTTAAATGGACCTCAAAGTAAATGCTTTTTTAAGCAATGTGCCTTTTAATTTGAGTAACATATTGGTTTGTTTATAGATGCAAATATATTTCTGAACTGCAGAGGCATTTTGTGCAAATATTAATAGCCGTGTGTTGTTCTTAGATAAAATAAAATAGTGGCAGGTGTGGAAGACATTATTCTGCAACTCCTGATATATTTCATCTGATTATCATTGTCATAAAGCCGCTTTATGAGAATCAGAAAGTGACCTGTAGTTTATTGAGATTTAAGCCTTTAGTTAATTCAAACTGGAATTACAGTACAGAATTAAACACAACAGGAGTGCTGTTATAGACAACATCACAAGATGTTATGATGCTGCTCAAAGTTGATTATGTTTTATTCTTCTTATACCACAGCAATTTGATAACAATAACAAATTGTATATATTAAAGAATGAAACCTTGAATGTTTTATCCATTTAGCAAAACAAGTTATTTCCTGTTATCACTTACATTATAACAGTTATAGACAGTCATTCCCTCACCATCCTCTCTTCTCTTTCCTGAAGTTTAGTAGACAAAAATGCATGCAAAGCCCTCCACCCTGAAGACTGTCCTGTGTTGGGAAACATAACATTACTGCTTTACCTTTGACTGACACTGAAGACTCCTTCCAAAATGATAAGTAAATGTAAAAAGTTTAGATGCACTTATTGTAGATTTAAAGATTTGAAGATGTACATAATAGTTTTTGCAGTGCAATTTTCGTCTGTTGTGATATAGCTCTTTTCCTCAGACACACAAACATACTTGCACAATCAGAAACACAAACTGTGTCAAAGTAATTTATTCAAGCACCTGACAGAAACTTCCACAGAGCCTTCCAGCACATCTTCTCTAAGCCCTCAGGCTTAGAACTGTATGAATTAGTTCTGGATTTTGCCCAAGCTCTCAGCCAGAGCTGCCCTCCTTTCTGGCAAATCTAGACAATTTAATGCTTTGGCAAGATGTGAAGATATTGTGTATATTTTCATTGGAATTGGGCTTTGCTTCTTGAGAGCTATATTGACTTCATGTAGTCAAAGAAATCAATGCTATTTTGTACTGTATATAATAATTATGAACAAGATATTGATATGTATTCAAATTTTGCATCAATACTGAACAATGATGATCACCATGGAAATAACTCTGCACATGTATTGTATTTATGAGCAGTTCTATATATTTTTTCTAGTTTTGAGATGCAATCTTTCACAGTTTAAAACAAGTAACAACAAAAAAGACAAAATCATCCCACTTTTGCATCAACTTTGAATTAATGACATTATATCACAATACCTGTTATTGATATTATATACCATGACCACTGATAAAACGTATTTCTGATTCTGGCTTGTGGGTAATAAAATTTGGAAATATTGATTGTTATTTCTTATTAAATTCCATTCTTGAGATTTACAGGCCATAATTAGGTTGCATATACAGCAAGTTTTTCATGTAAAACCAACAAATTACAATAGCAGTGCACCTACTAAGGAGGTAGTTCTATGGAAAATCACACTTTTTTAAAACTGGTAATACAGTTGAGCATCATCATTTCAACCTGAAGAAAAGTCTATATAGAAAAAACTGTATGTAGCTAAAAAAGACAGCAAACAGTGTTAATCAGTGAAAGACGTCAGGAAATTTCTTATTTGAATTCCTTAGGTTGTATTAATTATACTACTAGCATGTTAGCTAGTTAGCAGGTTGCTTCATATGTGCTATCCATCCATCCATTTTCTGTACAGATTATCCTACACAGGGTCATGGGGAGCCTATCCACTATCCCCTATGTTCGAACCCACTGCAGACAATTGTACTATTCCTTAGTACATTTTTGGCATCTAAGAGTAAAAATTATGGTCCCCTGTTGTTTGAATCTAGCATTCACTTTTACAATATGATCATCTAGAAAGTGTAATAATTTTCTATGTAAATTTCTAAAGCACCAGTTTATATTAATGCACTCATTATCATTTCATCAGGTTTTGTTGAAGCACTACATAAACAGATAAAGTGTGTAGTTGTTGTAAGGAGATGTTTATTTAACATCTTTGGAAGGAATCTCCACTGTGATTGCTTTGTAACAGTCTGAGGCAAAATTGTTCCTTTAAATTTTATGTCACAGGAAAGACTTCAGACTTCATGGTTTCTTGGTAACATAACCTGCATTTGTGGCCTTCAAGGGAGAGAAAAAAGAGTGAAGGTGAAGTAACAACTGATTAGCTGTTACAAAGTAAATAGAGTAAATAACATATAGTAACTGGTTTCATGGATGTTCCATAATATTAAATGTAACTATATACACTCTAAAAAACACTGGGTCAAAAACAACCCAAATTAGGTTATTTTTAGCCCAACGGCTGGGTAAATATAGGACAAAACACATTTTGGGCTAATCTAAACCACCAAGTTGGGTTGTTAATTTTAACCCAGCAAATGGGTTGTTTTTCAACCCATTGAACACCTAAAGTGGTGTTTATATATAGACTTTAAAGTAAATGACTCAAATAAGTCATATATTTAAGATCAAAACGTCAGATTTTGATCAAAGGCGACATTTAAAACATCCAAAAAACTGAGTAACCAACTTATGATCAAATGGGCATTACAAACAAGTAAGCCAAAGCTACTGATAGCAAAGCTAGCCAAAGATAGCTGTGCATTTAGTGTCATGTAAATTGGACTGTTATCGCACATTTTTGCTTTTTCTGGTGTACAGTAATGGTTTTATGGATAAATATATTGATACGAACCTTGTTTCTCCAAATAAATCTAACAGTCTATCTGTGTGAAAACCACTACCTCCACCTGAGGCGAATTCAAACAGTCCGCGCTGAGTTGATTTGAACCAAGGAGCTGGGCTGATTTGTCAGAGTGGGGGAGGGGTGCATTTATTCAACTGTCAGTGAAAATGATCCATCCACTAACCCAGCAGTTGGGTTACACAAAATTATCCAAGACTGAGGAAATAACCCGATTAAATGACCCAAAAGGCTCAACCTAGCGTTTTGGTAGAAAAAATAACCCAGCATTTTTTTAGAGTATATGCTTAACAGTAGATCTTCTTGTTATTTGATAAATTTAAAAACGTTAATGTTCACAAATCGCTGTGGTATAAGAGGAAAAAACACTTCAGGACATGTTCTTATTGAAAAATAATCAACTTTGGGGTGAAGCAACATCATGTTTTTGATTATTTTCCTATTACGGAATGCCCCATCATGTTTTATTTCTTACTTAATACAGATAAATAACAGTGATTCCCATAATATATAGACTTACTTTCAGATTAAAGCTGACAGACTTCACTATAACTTTATGACAATTCTCTCACTGCAAATTCAATGTGCTAGATTTCACAGGTGACAATAAAAATGCTCCAATTACTTAAAGATTGGACTGTATATACTGCACATACTGTACACACCAGTATAAATTAGAAGGCAATACAAACAAATATGAATATGAAAATGAATATGTTGAAAGACTTATTCTTACACAGTTTTGTAGAAGCCATCGGAAGCATTATATGTTCTGAATGTTTATGTTTTTGGAAATGGGAGTTGTATGTTTTCTTGTCTGGACTCCGTGGCTTGGCAACATCATGTGGGTGGATGAAGTAGGGGTTGGCATTTAAAAGAGTTTGCACTTGGGCTAGATATACTTCAAGTCACAGAAGAGTAAGTGTGAGAATAAATGTCTGATTACTTCTATCTCATTTTAGTGTGTGTGTGTGTGTGTGTATCCGAGTGTGCGTTTGTATGGATGTTGGCCATCCTCTTGAGTCTGAGAGTTGCGTCAATACAACCTGTCAAGATGGCTGGCTCTGCTCAAGAGGAGGAGACATTCTGTCACAAACACCTCTCACTCTGTTTAAACACAGATGACACAGAGGTTCCTATTACTCAGCCGGGTGCTGAGTGTATGTAGACTGCTGGATGTGTGTTGAGATGGGCGTGATACATATGCATGAACATTTGCAGCTTTATGTATTTATGCAGCTTTATACACCAGTAATAATAATAATAAAAAAAAAAAACAATACACGTTAGACAGTAGTGAGGCAGACAGTGTTTAAATGACAGCATTCCAGATGTCAATGGAAGTATGAAGAGAGGAAACCAGGTGTAAAACCTGCCACGACAGTGACAGCCATGGCCAAAAATGAAAGGTCTATAATGATTGTGTCTGAACGTGAACCATTATTACTGTGGGACTGTGACCTTGTGCCAGATCCACTGACGATTTAGCACCACACCACCTTCTGTTTTGCTGGGCTGTCATTAGCATTTCACTGTCATTCTCTAGCACGAAGTGGAATAGCTGCATCCATGACCGAAGGGCCCAAACTAAATAGACATGCTCCTGTCACAAACGACCAAGTGATGGATTACTGACATGATCTTGGACAGCAGTCACTAGACATTAACACTCAATAGCTTTTTTAACAAAGATTTATGATTCAAATAATTTATATGACAACAATTAACACAATTGTATACACCGATTTCAATAAAAGGAAGCAAATTTGAGCAGGATACTTAGGATACTTACATATATTTCATTTTGAAGGTAAAATAAAATAAAAATTATATATAACTATAAAAATTTGGTAGTGGCATCTTTTGGAACCTACTCCATGTGAATCTGAAACACTGTGGAATGTTAAGTTCTTTGTATAAGTTCAATATGGTCTTTGGTTCAGTTCCAGTTAAATAAATAGAGAATATAATATGGGATAAAATTTTCTTGGGACTATCACCTCTGCTTTACTCTGCAGTGTTTGTAGTTGTAACCTGAAGTCTCAATGTAGATTTGAACAGCTAATTTTTTATGTTCATAGCTAAATTTTTTTAAAACATTCATATATATTTGTGGTTTTATAGATCTACATCTACAGATGGGCTATTAAAGGGGACAACAACAAAGTAAGGTGTTGGATAACCAAAGCAGCTATGGTGCACCTTGGAATAGAATCTACAAATCCCTGGAACTGTAATGGATGGATGAACAATATACTACCAAAAGATATTACCTTGGTTGTTGTTTTGATGATGGTGGTGGAAAGGTCTTACATGTTGCTCCAAAATCTCCCATGCAGTAGGTGTTCAACTGGATTGAGATCTGATGCCTGTAAAGGCCATAGCATATGTTTTACATCATTTTCACCATGATCAAATCAGTCAGTGGGCCCTTGTGTTGTGTGGATGGGGGTGGGGTCATCCTGGAAGAAACCACTCTCATCAGGAATGAAATATTAGTTTTGTACTGATTTGCAATGACTCTTCCCTCTATAGGGACATGTAGAACCAAGCTTGGCCAGAAAAAGTCCTCTGACAGCATTAATTTTAAGTATTTTTAGAATTTATCTACAGCATCGCATTTTTTTCTTTCTTTCATTTATTAACTGACAGCTAAGGTGAAAGTTTGTGTTCATTATGTTCATATACAACAAATATACGCTTAAAAAAACATAGAATTAGAGGCCAAATCAAGGCCTATACAAGAATCAATCTTCTTATGGGCCAGTTACAGTCTGGGCAGATTGGCCCAACAGTGGACCTCCAGGGATATCCCTGTTTAGTCTGTGTTGACCAGACTTTTTCAGACTGCTGTTACTGATTTAGTCTCCCAAGTTTCCCAAAAGCATTGTAAAGGTGACCTTACCTTAACTGATAGAGAATGTTGTCAAAGCAATTCTCAATCTACCATTTAACACATATATAGTCAAATAGGCAAATCAAAATAGTGAAATTACTACCCATGTATATAATTTTTTTTTCTGAATATATATTTAATAAGTTTTCAGCAAATGCAAATCCTATTTGGGAATTTTAAGAAAACTTTAAGAAAACTGTTTGTTTAATCATTTCAGAGGTTGCATGCGGTTTCAAGCCACCTGCTTACGAGGTGAGGTCCTGTCAATGTTTAAATAAATAGATCGACTTGGGTTAGCTATTTAAAAAAATAAACACTTAGGGTCTTCATGCTTAATTTCAGAGCTTCATCTACTTGAAGCTCCAGGGCATTAAGTTACTTTATTATGTGACAGTTTACCAGTGATTCATTTAGCCAAGCTGTCCAACAAAATTAAGGTAATGTCTTGACTTTATATGCCTGGGTTTTATGTGGTGTATTTCTGTTACTCCACAACTGGACTACCATTTTCAGATGTTGTCACATCTTGTTTTAAGGAAAGCATTTTTTGCCATTTGAGCTGGCAAAACACAAGTAGTAGAAGTACAATTACCTGCTTAAAATTGCTGCTGCTAAGACTAGGTTGTTTAAGGCAGATGAAGGACCACGCTGCCAAGAGCTGATGTCAGCAGACCTGGCAATAGAGCAAAGGCTACTCTGACACACAAGTAACTCAGTGTTACCAATGGTATTCCCATACCTTGCAAAAATGGAGACCACCTCTGGATTTAACTAGAGACATATCTCATATAACCATTTCCATTACATACTGTAGCAAAGGAGGAGGTTTATTACAGACTAAGGTCCTTTAAATTGTCATCACCAAAGTCACCTGGTCAGTATATTTTTTTTATATTGAATATTCAGAGACTGCTACAGCATGAATAAAACCAGTCTTACAATGTGTAATTTTTGGCCCAGTTTTTATTCCAGAGACAAAAACGCACATTGCAATAAAGTTCTTTGGTTGTATGTTGAAATCAGCAGTCTTAGAATGAATAATATAACATACTCAACTGCAACTGATTTAGCACCATTGTGACCAAAGACAGCTGACAACATTCTGACAGTGTCATCTAACACGTCTAACTGTACATATCAGGAAATGAAAGCTGAAAATCTGATCCACTGTCTCAAATTCATCTTTTGATCTCAAACCTAAATCTCTTCAGTATATAGCTAAAACCATAGAATTGGTCTTGCTGTTCAAATACTTTCAGAGAGGACTGTACCTTTACAAGCTTACATGCCTGGCCCTACTTACTTTAAAGAATGGGTGTTGTCCTATTTTACTCAGCCAAAAGACATGTTTTCTCCAGGCATAGTATTATTAGTCAAGTGGCTTTTTATTGTCATTTCAACCATTTACATCTGGTAAAGTAACAGTGAAACTCTCAGACTTCGCAGAAAGTAGAGATGCTGCTGGGCTTTCTTCATTATTTTGCTGGTGTTGAGGGACCAGGTGAGGTTCTCCACCAGGTGAACACTAAGGAATTTGGTGTTCTTGATGATCTCCATGGAGGAGCCGTTGATGTTCAGCGGTGAGTGGTCTCTCCATGCTCTCCTGAAGTCAACAACCATCTCTTTTGTTTTGTCCACATTCAGAGACAGGTTGTTGGCTCTTCACCAGTCCTTTAGCCGCTGCACCACATCTCTGTATTACTATTATACTGAGGGCTTGTTTCCATTTATGTGACCCCATTTTTCTGCACAGGTTCAGTGCTGAATGATGATTTAAGCATAATAATCACTTTTCTTTAATTGTAGGTCTAATGTTAGAAGCTATTCATTGTATAATTTGAGTTGGAGAACATGTTATCACACAGTCTGTTACAGAATTTGACCAAGAATTTATTGGGATCATCTAGTACAAATAATAATCTTAAAATATTGGTGAAATTGCACAGTGTAAAACAGGATTAATACCAGCACTGTTAATCTGCCTTGATTATAATTTCATATATCATTAATAAAACTAAGCAGTCAGACATTAAAATATCATAAACTGAAAAAAAAAATGGTAGAAATATTTTATACAGTTATATAAAAAATATTTTCTATCTTTCTCTTTCTCACTGTCTTTTTCTCCAACTGGCCTCCCAAATGACAATCATTAAGCACCCATGGCAGTTGCAACAACCTCACCTCAAACTTAAGCTGAGGATTTCTTGGAAAGAACTGCATGGAAATGTCATTGAGCCTTATTAATGCGCAATGTAGTCGAGTGACTGAATTACTCCTAAAAAGGGACATACAATCATGTCTGGCATTGGGCGAGGTGCTAGTTTAACTACTTTCCAAATTTTTTTTCCTACAGACATTAATTCCACCACTCCCTCTTTTTTGTACCACATTGATTCAGTAAACAGTTCAGTTTTAATCACTAATGAGATTTTCTTTGCTGTTGTGCAATTAGCCATTTCTTTCCATGCAATTTACTAAAAGTAAACAAAGGCTGATGACAACTCAATTGTGTACTTGGCATGCTGGCATGAATGAAAAGAGCTTACAGACTGGCAAAAAAGAAAGGAAGCTCCATTGTATGGTTCCTCAACTCATCTGTGGAGGTGAGTGTTTGCCAGACAGAGAGAGTGAGCCCTTTCTTTGAATAAAAAGCAATCTGGTAATGATTTTCCCTGACAGTGAAAAATCCAGGAAATAATTAAGTGTACATGACCAATGTGCTGAGCAGTCATAGTGCAACTGGAACTGCTTTACTTAAGGTTCCCTTAACTAACTTTATTCAGTGCATTAGTTAAACATCAGCATCAATAAACTATACTTACTTTGTTAAAATTACTTAAAGTCTTTTTAAAAATATTAAAATGGTTATGTATTAATTAGTGTTTGTTTCAACATTTATTAAGTACATTAATTAATGCTTACTCCACCCATCCAACTATAAATAATTTCACATAAATGAGCATAAATAAAATCAGATACAGATACAGACAGTGGCATCGTGTTACACCCCTACAACATACACGATATGACCAAAAGTTTGTGGACACCTGACCATCACAGCCATGCGCTTTTTAAACGACCATTCCAGATTTAGTCCCCCTTTACTGTTATCTAATAACCTCTACTTCTGGGAAGGCTTTCCACTAGATTTTATAGAGTGGAGATTTGTGCCCATTCTGCCACAAGAGCATTAGTGAGATCAGGCAGTGATATTGGGTGAGGAGGCCTGAGGCAGTCGGCGTTCCAGTTCATCCCAAAGGTGTTCAGTGGGGTTGAGGTCAAGGCTCTGTGCAGGACACTCAAGTACTTCCACTTCACCCTTGGAAAATCATGTCTTCATGGACCTCGCTTTGTGCACAGGGGCATTGTCATGCTGGAACATGTTTAGGCCCCTCAGTTTCAGCGAAGGGAAATTGTAATGCTACAGTATACAAAGACATTCTAAACAATGATGTGCCTCCAACTTTGTGGGAACAGTATAGGGAAGGCCCACACATGGGTGTGATGATCAGGTGTCCACAAACTTTTGGCCATATAGTGTACCTTTCCTATTGGTTTCATTGGAAATACTGCCTCATTCATAGTAGTTAATGACTAATGTATGTAAAGAATAATGGACAAAAAAGCTGTGGCTTTACAGTGTTAAATTCACAATTGGGCAGCAGCCACTGTCTGCTGCACATCACTGTCAAATTTGCTCGTGTTTGTATTTTCCAATAATTCACGTGGGAAAATGATTTGAATAGTGAAAGAATAATTCACAGCAGCTTGGAGTTATGACATGGTGGTTAAGTGTCATGTGGTCTTTTGTACAAGCTTGAATGTGTGTGTGTGTGTGTGTGTGTGTGTGTGTTAGCATAGGAGAACGAGTGGGAATGAGTCACAGACGAAAGCTACTAACCCATTACTCATCTCTGTATGAGACCCCTCATTATTTGTGGAAATTGCAAACAGCAGTGCTCTCTAGGCAACATTAGGACAGGATCACTATGCAAACTCTTGGAACAACCAGCTTTCAAAGCACTTGGAACCAAACATAGGTATACAGTACAACATATAAATGTGTGTATTCTCATGTGTGTTGAGTTGCTCGTAAACATGGCAGAGAAAGTGATGACATGTTAGCCATACAATTGCGCTGCAAATGTACAACAGCTGACTGCAGAAAACATTCACAATGCCGTTTTTTATATGCTAAGTGGAATAATATGAGCTTGGCAACATGCATGTGTGTGCACAAGTAGTTGTACAGCATTTGTGTTTGGACCTCATCTATTCGTTTATGGCTTGTAATGCTTTTCAGGACAGTAGGCTTAGAACAATAACCCCTTTCTCCCCCACACACATTTTCTTTCCACTCACTTTAGCTTGGCCTCAGCTTTTCGCTCACTTACAGTAAGCTTTGGCTTTCTTTATCATGCCAGATGCACTCCTTCCCATCTTTCCTACGTCTTTTTCCTGGGATCTGTGCGTCTGTGCCGGGGCAAATGGGTGTAACGTATTGCATCATCAGTACACAGAGAGGCTGAGGAAAATCACAGTGGGGTGATTACACAGCACAGTTTACAGAGGGCATGACAAGCAGTGAAGGTTTAATACTTCAATATTACGTCAAAGCAACTTGATTTTTAAAAGCCACTCTAAATGTCTTAAAACTAGAACTTAGTCGTGTCTCAGTATACAAAAAGACATACAATCATTTTTATTTTTTATTTTTTTAAATTATAGCAGTAGTGCAGTCCTGCAGATTTAGAGACATTTGAGCAGATAGGGTTACTGAACTAGACCTATACATAATTATTAGTTAGCTTTCACCAATGTATGCAGCAGATTTAACAATAATTTAACCATATACATACAGATTTTAATAGTGTATTTAAGTTGCACAGATAGATTTTACCCCATTTTCTCCACATATAGTTGTCACCAATTACCACTGAATTATCTAGATGGACACATGAAGCCAGTTGCTGCATCGTTTCAATCTTCTGTTCATGTCATAGGACAGCTGAATGTGCTTGAATGAAAGCATTACTTGGTCTATTCAGTAAGCATAATGTAACAGATACATGTGATTGGCTACATTCGCTCTGGTTGACAGTGGAGAGAGAAATGCTGTCCCGCTCAGGGAGCAGGGCCATCTGGCTATTGCTGGGTTTCAAACTCACAAATGTACCCCTTGGAAGCTCGTGTACAGATCCTACTTTTTTTAAACAAAGATTTGGACCTTGCCTCTCACCATGCTTTCACACAAACAGACCAAAATTCAATGCTTCTTTGTATCATCCAGTCTAAACCCTTTAGTGTTTCTGCATCATTAAGAACACTCTAGACATGCAGTCGTCACACTGATTACAAGCCCTTCTCATCCCTGGAATCACTCTCAAATTCCTTTTCAAGCTAATCATGGTATCTCGGTAAATAGTCATTATTGTATATTTTGTGTGAAGCAAGTAGTATTGCCTCACAGCTCTAGGGTCTCTTACCTCACAGCTCCAGGGTCTCTGGTTCTATCTTGTGCTGGGGTTAATGTCTGCATGGAGTCTTTCCATATAGAACATGCAATGTTCTCCCCATATTGGCATGGGTTTCCTCTGGGTTCCCCAGTTTCCACCAACCTAGCAAAACATGCTCCTAGGTGGATTGGCTACTCTATATTGCTGCTAGGTGTGAATGAGAATGCAAATGTGTCTATGTGTGTGCACAGTGCTCGGTGACGGACTGAAGTCCAAGTCATTGCCTCACGCTCAGTTGTCCTCTTTATCCATTATGACCCTGAACAGGATAAAGCAGTTACTGAAGATTAATAGGCATAAATGCCAACTCACCTGAACCTCACCCATCATTTTGTTTCAAATTGAATCATTTGAAGTGTTACAATTTTTTAAGAAAGTGGTTGACTATTACATGTTGCCTACTGCATTCTCATCACATTTATACAGAAAGTCAACCAATTGGATTTCAAGTGTTCTTTACAGCATTGTTGTCCGGCACTATCAGCGTTTTAGTCCATCGAACCATCTGTCAGATTCCTTTTAAGGGCTATTGAGGCCTAGCCACAGGTGAAGAAATACATTTGCTGTGTAAACATTATTTGTATCACTGCTGTGTGATTATTTGAAATGACCTTTGACTTCAACAGAGAGTGAGTATGCCATTATGAGAGGGTCATCGAAGTGGATGGAGTGGGGTCTGATGACTGATTATGATGGTCACTTTTTCTTTTTCTGAGACACCTGATTCAAAGCTGCTGTGTTGTTAGTGACTACACTGAGATCAGCTCAGGTCACATTTTTCAGCTCTTGAATATAATGATAATGGTGATTTGGATGTATTTGTACAAGACTACATATTAGTCCTTTCATGTACTGGCTTTGGGCACCACTGCATGAGATGAACAAGTTATACAAAATGTAACTAGGGAATAAACTGTGAACATGAACAGGCATGATTTTATTTTATTTTAGTTACCATTTTGGTAAAATGTTGCTTTTGGACAAATGTATGGATTATTCAACCACATGGACTGCAGGAAATATCAATCTTATGCATGAATGGTGCCAAAAAATGTTACTGACTTGCCAGCTCTGAGATACATGTCTGTGCACATTATTTTGCAGTATGTAACATGTCCCTGCATCAAGGTGAATGTATCTTTAACAGCGGCCAATATGATTTATAGAGTGGTTCATTATTCCTCTAAAAACCTATGAAATGCTACATTACACAAGTATGAGTCCTCACTGAAGTAGCAACACTAATGGAATGAGACTTGTGTATGTATATGTGACCAATATATTGGTGCTTTGGGTGCATTGCTGTTATGATGTGATGTGCTGTTTGTTTTTCATTCTTCAGCACAATTAATTAACTGATTAAGCTCCTGTAGATGCTGATATTATTGGCTCAGCAAGGACAACACTATCCAATTACTGGCTGTATGTTTGAAAGAACATCTAAAATACATACTAACTACACTATGTCTAACAATGAATTTTTCACAGTCCATGCATTTTAATAATGTTAAAAAAAACATGGACAGCAAACATTAAGGGAGGTATTCAGAGTTGGCGACATAAGTCGGTGACTTTAGTCCAAAAGTTACATAAACATTTAGGCAGGGAAGGTTATGTGTATTCAGAAACGCTTTATATATCTGCTTAATTTGATTTTCTGAGCTCCACACTCAGACTATGCAAATCACCTATATGTGGTTCATATCAGTCTTACCATATCCTTTAGTAGCTTATAGACCAATGTCTTTATACACAGCCACGTAAGTTATTATTTTATATAAAAGATAAAATATGGATGGAATAACTGATTTTACTATTACTTGATAAAGCCATGTTAGTTGAAAATTATTTAAATAGTGTTGGTATAAGGTTAAATGGTTTTGTTTCTTTTTTTCCCACTTACAAACCTAGATTTTTTTTTTTTATTAGTCTTTGTTATGTATTATATTACAGCGATCATCTATGAACTCTTATTCAGTGTTTTAGTCTGTCATTGGAAAGTAAACCTGATCCTAAAAGTCTTCATTTTCAGGCATTTTATTAGGCTTTATTAGTCTCCTGAATGTCAGAGCGCACTACCCATCAGGCTGTTCATGCTGGAGGTGGCTGATGTATGAGAGTAAAGCAGCAGTTTGGCCGTTATAAAACGGAGTATTATGCAATGGTGAGAACTCCTCTGACAAGAAATGTAGTAATTGTTTGACTTTTTGGGATGCACTTTTTTAAGTGACCAGCAAGAATACACATAGTTAAAAAGTGTCACACTAAGTGACTTATATATATAAATAAATAAATAAATATATAATAGATATATAATAAATATTGATTTATAAATAGATAAATACATAATGACCAGAGATGTTAATGTTCAATGTTGCATATTCAATGATTATTCATAGTCTTTTTTTGCTAAGATTATACACATTTCCATAAATATATCAATTGTTTAAAGCAACTTTCCAATTTCTTAGCGGGAGTCATACTGATAATTGAGAAAATGTGATGAGTACATGAACCTCACGAAGGTCAGTGGATAAAATGTGGTAAAATAAAGCTTAGTAAACAGCCAACTCAGTTGGTGCTCAGTAACTCCATTTTTATTACATCATAACTCTTACATCCATTTTATAGTCAGGCATACAGGGAGACTATTTCAGGGCAGTAGAACCCTCCTAATATGCTTGGCAAGTTTTGCTTTAAGCTTTTCTTTGGTGACTACAATTTATATGATCCAAAAAGTCATTTAGGTGGGTTGGTCGTACAAAATGTAATGACATTGACAGCTCCCAATGAAGGATAAAGACAAGGTAAATGAACGTTTATTACATTTATTCCCATGTCCAGCTTTTTTATGTTCCTTTCATATACCCAAATGTCTTGTTATATCTACATCTCATATCATTCATGAAGATAGTTTGTTTCTCACAGAGAAAAAGAGGAGTGTATTTTAATAAAATTGAAATGTTCTCATACTTCTGTTACACTGTATTTATGAAATTTCCACCCAACTTCCACACATTTATGACTTACATGACTCAAATTTAGGGAGCCATTTACATTAATGGGATTCATAGGCTTAGGACAGTGGTTTTATTAGAATTTTTATAATTGAACTATGAAGAACCCATATGTTAAGACAACTAAAACCACTCAGAGAACTAGAACCTTAACTATTTATAGCCTTTTATACTAAGGTTGGGAAAGTGAATTTGTTTGAATTTGGAATCATGAGACCATACAGCAACTGTGATAGTTGAAATCATGAGCATTGTTGTGGGCTGATGATCCATTACATTATGCCGATCATGCTGCTTTTATGAGGGTGATGTGGTCCAGGGTGATGTGTGGTTTATTTTGGAAAGTGGATAAAACCACTGACAAACAAAATACCCTCAAAACCTAAATAGTTTCTCTTCTACATGGTATAACAAAGTCAAACAATTCCAAGTGTGTTAAACAGATGTTCAGTATGAGCATATTGCGGATAAGAGTCCTGGGATGAGCACAGCAGCTCAAATTTTTCATAATTACAGTAGTTTTATATATATATATATATATATATAATTATTATTATTATTAGTAGTAGTAGTAGTAGTTATATTATCTAGTCTTTAAAAGGAACCCCAAGTATGAAGACTTATAGGCCTTAACACACAATAATTGCCCTCTCCTACCAGAAAAAATGTTGTTAGAAAGATTAAATATTCTCATTATTTTAAAAATCGTTAATGTTTAATACATATTTTAACCTACTGAGGCCACCATTACAATACATGCGTAATGAACTCTGAGTCGATGACATAGAATGGTTGCGCTTGAGCACCCTGAAACTCACTCCAGCATAGCGCCATTAAGCAAAATGAATTACCTACTAGCTCCCACATCAGGAAAAGAATGCCACACTGTGCTGCTTTTGGCTGTAGTTTTCTAGTTCTTGTGTGCTGTGATACAGGGGGTATCTGTAAATATAATCAAATATTCTCATAATGTAATGCTCCTGTAAAATTAGCCTAAAACACCTATCCAAGGCATATCCAAAGTAAAATTAAAGTTGTTCATGAACCATTTAGAGTACATGCATGGTTTTGGTCTCTTTTAAAATGTGGACTAAATATTTTTACATAATTGGATTGTTTGGACCTTTGCCAGAGTAACAAGACAGGATGTTATGGATCAGTGGACTACTATGAGGCTTCATAGGTGAGTTGCTGCCATTTTGTAAGTGTTTGTATGTCTTTGGTCTGACAGAAATGTTGCTTGTTGCTGCTGTTCTGATTGTATCTTGAAGCGGTTTACATCAATGGAATCACAAGAATCTTAGATTGCACGAGTACCTATGTACACACAGAGGCTGTGTATGTAGCATAGATTTGCTCATAACATGGTGACGGTGCACCAGGGGCATTTTAACAAGATGAAGTATGTAACGGCGATGGCTGATAATATCTAAAATTATTGATATTAGAATACGTTTTATTATAAAAAGTTAGCTTAATCCATATGCTTACCTTGAACAGCTGCTGACAGAAGATGGAGCTTTTTACAACAAACACTCTCGCTCTCCGTTGGCATAGATGTGCAGTTGCTACACAGACACCATCGAATTTGCCCCACTCTTGGATCCTCACCTCTTTGATCATCTTCATTTTGATGTACATTTTGAGTAATGTCTTCTATGTTAGCCTCCTCGCTTATGTTACTCTCAGGTTCAAATTGAAAAGGCTGAACGGAAGACATGTTTATATCGCTGTAGGGTCACTGGAGAATCAAGACTGTTGCAAACATTTGATGTCACTACCTAGAATGCATTGTGATGTAAGGAGCAATGGTGGCCAAGGAGTGAATTTTTTTTTAAACTGGCATCTAGAGTGTTTTTGTATATCAAATTTATATAGCGGATGTCAGTGTTAATCTAATAAAACATACAAGTCTTCATAGTTGGGGTTCCCTTTAAGAATGCCTTTGAGAAAAGAACAACATATTGAAATAATTTTTATGGCTGGATGGGGAAGCTGTCGCAAGGTTGCGATGCACATGTAATTACATGCATAACATCAGATGTGTTAACACTGTTCATCATGAGTGGGAGAGACGACTCCATGTGTGTTTATAGAGAAATGACAATCATGTAGAGGATGTTTTGTAAAGTTACATTTTGCTAAAAAATATTAATTTCCCCTATGTATGGGGACTTTTGGGATACCTTGTATATCATGTAATTACATGCTAGGCAGAAGTCATTTACACAACTCTTTATCTACAGTGATGAGAAGCATCAACTCACACATTCTAACCTGACATTTTTCTCCATTTCCTCCATGTGTAAAATACATTTTATGCATTTATTTTATGTAAATTATGTAAATATTTTATGTATTTTAAACATATGAGCCAAACATGCAATGCATCAAAGTAATTAGCTGAAAAATAATTTAGGATAGCTCAAGGCACTATACTACTGAACTGCTTTAAGTGGAAAAATGACGAGGCCACAATGAGTTGACTGTAAGCCAATGACAGCTTCAGTATTGTCAACCATCTGTTCCTAATTTTGCCTGGTTTATAATAAGCGAGAATTTATCCAAGATAGGCATCAGTTATATTAAAATTCATTGGAGGTATTTGTATATAATGTAGCAGAAAATTTGTATATAAATGTACAGTATTGTACATTTTAACTGAACTGCTAGTATGCACACATGCTTGCAGTGTGCACATAATTAGACAGTTGCACAGTTTTTGTTGCCTTGTTTGTATTTAAGCACACTGCAATTTAAACAAAACAATGCACCAAATGTCAACTTTAATTTGAGGGCTTTTAACTCTATATTGGATTGAACATGTATATCAATCACAACCTTTTTTTCTACAATTGCCCATTTTTTGGACCACAAGTAATTGAACAAATGACTGTTCAGTTGATTTTTTGGCAGGCTGTGTGTCATTCCACTGTTTATGAACAAGAGAGCTAACAAAATGGTCGGGAATAGATTTTCCTTTTACAGTCATTTTTAACCGGTTTATTGCTGACATCTCTCAACATCAGGCCCAAATGTGATGTTTAGCATTCACAAGAGTTCTAATCAGAGCAAATATTTTCATAAAAAAAGTGACTGCTTTATTATTATTGTTATTATCATACATGTTGGCTCATGTTACCACACGTCATGAGAGCATGTCTGAAATCTGCCTGGAAACACAAATGTACTTGTGACCTTCACAACAGAAGATCCCAGTGGTAAATGACTGAAGAATATTTCAGCTGCTGAATGACTCAAGAAAACTTGCTAAGATAAACTATGGTTGTGGCATAAACTAGAGAGAAGTATACACTAGCATGATGTGACCACATGGCAACAACTAGCGTTGCTTGCTTTTGCTGGAATTGATAGTTAATTGTATATTTGTCACCATGCTCTGGTAAATCAAGAAAGAAATGTACAAAGACTGCTTCCTCTTTATTGGTCCTGAACTAAACTATCCTACTACTAGTCCTTACGCTTTCTCATCATGAGTACATATTTGGGACAAACCTGATTCATGCTGGCAACTTATAAGACAGACTTTCCTAAACCATGCTTTCCAAACACAGCTAAACTAAACCATAAATTACACTGAATACATGGTATGCTGTGAAACATCTGAGAGTCACAAAGGATGGTTTGGAAACATTGTTATCATACATAGTATCATTACATAGTTCTGTTGGGTTAGCAGGAAAACTGGAGATTAAAGTCACAGTACAGTTGCTGTTCTAGAAGTTCACCTCAGGTACAGTTGACTGCATGAATTATGCCTGATATGTTGGTCATAAATTTATGAGGATGCTGTATAGTTTTATGTGAACACAATAATATTTAACAGTGTGTCTACATTTTTTTCTGTAAAGCATTTGTTTAAAATCCCAATTAGTTGAACCCCCAAAACTAATGTTTGTTATATTTAATCTTCTTTGGAGTAAATAACACAACACTTCCTTTAATGTCTAATAATGTTGGGAAAGAGTTTACAGGGATCTTGCACCCTCCTCCATGCAGAATTTTTCAACCTACTTGATATTCTTAAATTTGCAGTTTCTTCAATTCAGACCACAGGTTTTCAGTGGAGTTAAATGTATATTTGGAGTCATTATTTTGTTGAAATATCCTGGCAATATGCCAATATCATCGCAGAATCAACCAAGTTTGGGGCTAAAATTTGGCCTTCGGTCTTCATATAAGCCTCTGGATCATAAACCAGTAGCAATATAATGATTCTCCATTACATTCTGCAGTGGATATCAGGTGCTTTTCATTGTATGCTGTTCACTTTGGGGCCATAAATTACAACAGTGTGCATTTTGGTCTCAAGATTCCAATTGTAGTTCCAGTTATTAAAAAAAAAGAAAAAAAAAATATAAAAAAGAAATATAT